>JABUQX010044236.1:0-12500 GCA_015478945.1 Trachelipus rathkii | reverse complement strand
CACAAACATGATACGAATATTTCTCATATTGAGCTTTGATCGGAACAAGTTTCATATTTCCATGACTCCTTCTTGTAAGCAGCATAACCTAAAGGTATTTATGGATACCTTTTTCAAGAATGAAGTAGAATTGCTAATAACATGAGCTTTGAGGGGTTTATGAAAAAGACATCAATATTCATTATCGTGCATAAAGCTTAAAGCTTCCAGTAAAGAGTCCATATCATTGCAGTAAACTAGTTCCTCATACTGGAAGAAGAAATGTTCAAATTCAGACTGCCTGTCACGGGAAATACTTACTTCAGTTTTCTGCTGTAAAAGATTCCAACCCTTCAATCTTGATACTAGTAATGCTGCATAATATTTTGATAAATTTAGATCAAGAAGATCATTTATTTAATTCTGATTTAATTCTGACAGTATAATTAAATGAGCTTAGTACATGTATTTTCCAAAACAAATATAAAAAAATAAATAAATTCATCATCTCCTGATACGTCTGAGCCAGGTTCGAAATTAGTAACATCTTCATCCTCGTCAAAGCTCCACGTCTGGGTGGCATTGTAATTTGAAGCTCTGAACTGTCGGATGCTGGCCTTATTCAGAGGGGGTATCTGGGTATTTAACATAACGTCTGACCATAACTGTTATTCATGATATTATTGTTACGGAGAAAAATAACAGTACGTGGGGTGATCCATCGGTTCTCTACAAACCAATGGAATCTCAAATGACATCTGACAAGATAAATTCAGCCAACCTGTTCACAGCATAACACATGGAGCACAGAAGATATGAGGAGACCAGGATTTGTCCTGGTTACCTATTTTATATCCAAATTACATTTCATACTTTTTTTTATTTTTATCAATGAAGTTATTTCTTTTCTGAGACTTTTACAGAGTTTGGATGACTGCTTCGATTGCGAGGACGACGCTTTTGTCAATGGTTCGAATCCTTTAAGGGGTGAAATTTTTCTCCGTCTTATTATTGCAGATGCCATATGACCCCAGTAGGGGTTTCAAGTACCTATCGACATATATATGGCAGTATATATAGTAGTATATAAGGGTTGCCTTTTACATATGCAATAATGTAGTATCGATTTGAATACATAATATGAATACACTTTATACATGCATATATTGGTTTGAATACATACACAAGTTTATTTATATAAACTGTTCCAAGCACTATGGCATTCAATACGATTTTAATTTCATTCTATACTTAATAATGATAAAATGTTTTGTGTAAAACGTATAATAAAATGGTTGAAAAGTAGTTTCAGTAGCTCGTAAAAGTTTTAAAAACCATAAGCGTTTCACCTTGTTAGGCTTAGGTTAGAATCAGGCTTGAATTAAATGTACTGAAACCATAAAAAATACCTTCCTTATTATGATTATATATATATTATATATACTATATATATATATATATATATAATATATATATTATATATAATATATATATATAGATATATATATATATATATATATATATATATAATATAGTATAATATATATTATATATAGATATATATATATATATAATATATATAATATATATATATATATAATATATTTATAAATATATATATATATATATATATATATATATATTAGTGATGCATATAACATCCGCATCCGGCATCCGCGATGCGAGTTTTTGATTTTAATATCCGCGGATGCGGATTAATATATAAATTATATATATATATAATATATATATATTATATATATAATATAATATATATATGATCATAATTGATTGATATTCTGTGTATATAAATATATATATATATATATATATATATATATATATATATATATAAGTAGTATTCGACCAGTTTGACCTCCCACAGCTTTTTCTCAAAAAGTATAAGAGATATAGGTCTGAAACTCGGAATAGAAGTTGTCTTATGCGGATAAGCTCAATCCGTGTAAATTTCAAGTCTGTAGGATGTATTATATAGAGGGTGGTCACCCCCGAGGGTGGACGCCGATATTGCGCTTACGCCCTTGTGGCGTGATCTGCGTGGGTGAGTTTAGGCCTAACGAGCGTTTGGGCGATCGAGCATTTGGAGGTCAACATACCGAAGTCGTTTGACCGACAGACACAGACTGAGCGCGCGCGGTCGCATACAGACACAGAATATTCTTTTGCAGTTCGTGCATCCAAGTCCGTTTTCCCAAAAGATATGGCAATCAGAGTCGAAAAAAAACGATTCCTGTAAGGGATCGTTTTTTACGCACTCCGAACGTTGCGTTCCGCCGTGGCCGCGTCTTCGCATTTCCGACGCCGACGTTGAGAGCCAGCCTGCCTCCGCCTCTGAACTTATCGTATTGTGCTAAAATTTGGAGAGTAGTTAGATGATGAGGTAACCTCAGTGTATACGAAATTACGCCTGCGTGGGTCCCCCCGAAGGGGACCCACCCCCCCTTCAAACATTAATATTGACGTAGAAGGCTGAAATTTGGTGAAGAGGATTCAGAGTTGAGTTTCTAGAAAGACTTGGTATAGGAATTCAATGAGTTGCTCCGGCACCAGTGCTGAAGCCACTGCGGTGCCGAGTTAAAAAACAGTCGTATAACACCAATGTTGGTGTCCTACTAAGGGTTATCAGGTCGTATTGTAGTCGAAATGATATTGATAGTCTGTATTTATGGTGTCTAGGACCCCCCATTAAGGGGGTTCCGACTGAAAAAAAGAGCATAGAGTGCAAAAACAAAGAGGAAGAAGAAGGATGAAAGATGAATACTAAGAAGGAAGAAGAATGAGGAAGGTGGAAAAGAATGAGGAAGAGGAGTAGAGTTGACAACTGCACCGGTGCTGACTCCGGTGCGATGCCGAGTTATTAAATATTAGGGTAATAATACAATGTTGGTGTTCTTAATATATGTTATTGAACATGTAGATTTCGAAAATAATGGTTTCAGAACCATCAAGAACATAAATACCTTATCTTTTTATGTGTTATAAACTTACAATTTACGTTATTTGACATACCCTAAAGCAAGTAAATCAGTAAATCAAAACACCCATCCAGCCAGCATCCAACCTCCCCCCTGACCTATGTATCTATTGATCTATTGATATAAGTTACATTTTGAGTATCATTTTTGATAAACAACTAACATAAAAAATCAAGTTCTTTATACAAAAATCAGACAATAATATATCTTGACGTAACAAAGTTTTCACAGTAATAAAGCTGTCTTAGCATCATCTGAACTATGAATATAACTCCCCAACGAGAAAACTAGCCCACCTTAAACAAGAATAAATGGTTAATATTAACAAAGGACCACACTTAACACCAGCTAAAGTAACTAACTAACATCCAAAAAACGCAACTTATCACACTTTGTCAAGCGTATGTCTCTAACGATAACAAGATTAATTTACATTAACAATGGATGATATGTAACAAAAATTTACCATAACCGTGTGTGATTATCATACACAGACCGATGAGTATACTCTAACGTAACAAAGTTTTCACATTAATAAAGCTAACATAGCATCCACCTGAACAAGAATATAATGTACAAAAGGGCAAAACCAGACACATCTTAAAAAGCAAGAATAAACGCTAACCTTAACAAGACCCAACAACACTAGCATTAATACCTATTTGGGTGAAAAGACAAACAAAGTAAAGTTTTATTCTCTGTAAAGCAATAATTACCAGAACATAACATACTTAACACACATAACCGCTACACGATAAACAGCCAGCCCCACACATCTTAAACAACAAGCGCACATAAGGGGGCAGGTAAAACATGTTTTCAAGTGTATAACATAAACCTTCAATAAAAAGAAATTAAATAATAAAAATACATTCGTACATATAAGTTTTAAAATATTAACCATTAATCAGGGACATAGGATTTTTCTGTATAAATTGAGCCAAAGTTCTATTTATATGTTTTCCAGAATCAACCACCATCACGAAAGGATGTAAAGCATGAAATACAAACTTGCTGCACTAAACCATTTTTCGTCATATTTGGTTCAACAGCACTCACTCGCTCCCACCAGCGAGAAGTAAAACGTATCCTGGCTGATGGTTATTAAGGCATTTCATGTATACTGCATAACGGGAACCACATGTTTACAGTGTAAATAGGGTTATATTAACACCATGCGCTATAGATTAAGTCCTCGAAGTTATGATTAAAACTTAAAGATGAGACTTTAAGTCGTTTTATTCATGCTTAAAACAAAGCTGTATATATATGCAGATGTCGACAGTGAAAACCGTATACACGCTACGCTATGAATGTGACGAGCATATTGGGTTTTCCAATAGTTGCGTACATCAAACTTTTAACATTATTAGATGCAATGAAAAGCAATATCTATTCTATTATAGCCGCTCAAAACTGTCACCTCTGATTTCATCAAGAGACGATGTCAGTAGTATGGAGGGGATATTGGACTACGAAAAACCCACCCCAAAAACCCACCATCACCAAACCCTTGACCTTTTTTTGGCCTTTACCTTTTTTTCGACCAACCCTTTGATCTTTCATGGGTCATTTGGCCCACGGTATTTTCTGGCAACCCTAATTTTTTGAGGACCCAATTTTTTGAAACCCTAATTTTTGAGAACCCTAATTTTTTGAGAAAACCCTTAATTTTTTGAGAACCCCAAATTTTTGAGAACCCAAATTTTTTGAGAAAATCCAAAATTTTTTGAGAACCCAAAATTTTTGCAACCCTAATTTTTTGCACCCTATTTGTGGCAACCCTTCGAAGAAGGGTGCGCCAAACGGTTGCGTCAGCAAAACCGTTGTACATGTCCCACCATAACTAATTTTTTCGACCAAACCTTTGGTCATCCATGGGTCAATTTTGGCCCACGGTAATTTTTAAACTTCCTTAGGGGCTAGCCCGTTTTTGATGAAAAGATATTTCGGTATCATCTACACACGCGGGCGCGCACACACACCACACACACACACCACACACACACACACACAACACACCACACACAACACACACACACACACACACCACACACCACACCCCACCTCACCTAGCCTACACCTACACCTAGCCTCCACCCAAGCTTCACCTAGCCTACCAAACCTACACCTAGCCGTCCGACCCAGCTTCACCACACCTGCACCTAGCTCCACCCAGCTATCACACACCTACACCTGGACTCCACCAACCTTCACCTAGCGTACACCTAAACCTAGCCTACACGTGCCCTACAACCTTGATATTTCAGCCTTGACCCTGCCATATACGCATGGGTCAATTTTACCCACGCAAACTTTGATGCATTGAAGGTTCGAGCCAATCACCCGTTAAGGAGTATCTAGTGACTTCTATTAGTGTCTATGAAGATTTAGATGGAATGCCAGGTGAAGTGCCAAGTGAGTGCCACATGATGCCAAGTGAAAAGTGCCAATGAGTGCCAAGTGAGGCCAATGAGTGCCAAGTGAAGGCAACACATAGTCCAAGTGGAGTGCCACCCATTGTGCCAACTGAGAGTGCCATTTTTTTCCAAGCCTTTGTTTAGCCTTCCCCTGACCGTAGAATAGCCCTTAAATATGGGTTGTCTACCCCTAGTATAAGGTATGAGAATCGATTGGTGTATATTACAATCTTCTAGAATGCTTCCTACTATGAGTTGTCTTGTTTTCTAACACGTAATACACACTTTAGACACTATACAGCGCTTACACTCTCCCATAGACACTTACATTAAGTCCATATACACTTACACTCACACCCACAGCTACACCTATACACTTACACTAACACACTCGAAATTTTGATGCCCCAACTTTGATGCCTAACTTTGATGCCTTCAAGTTGTGTTGCCTCAGCATTGATGCCCCAATTTTGTTGCCTCATCTTTATGACTCATCTTGATGACGGCATCTTTGATACCACCCTATATTGATGATTCATCTTTGATGACTCATGCTTTTTGTCCTTACCTCTAGATGTTCATTGGATCACCAAGGCCCAGTGTGAGCCCTCCGCGGAAAGACAGCAACAATCCCGCAACCCGCAGGCGGAGGCGCAATATTTCCGCGTAAGCGCCGCCGCGTGCGCCCGCAGGAGCAATATTCCGCGTACCCGACCGCCGCGTGCGCCCGCAGGCGCAATATTTGCCGCGTAACCGCCGCCGCGTGCCGTCCGCCAGACGCAAATATCCCGCATGAAAACGAAAAATATGAATCAATGTAAAAACTATTCAAATGAATTTCAAATATACATGAGTATTCATTCATTTTTATACCAATTGTACGAAATTTTGATTAAACATATACCTTTTACAATACCTTAAAACAGTTAAATCAGTAAATTCAATAGAGGTTTTATTACCTAACACCTAGGATTAATGCTTTTGTTTTACTGTTTTTACTGCTTTAACTATCTGCTTTACTGCTTTAACTATCTGCTTTACTGCTCTAACTTTCTGCTTTTACTGTTTTACTTTAACTTTCTGCTTTACTGGTTTAAACTTTCTGCTTTACTGTTTTAACTTTCTGCTTAATATGCTTTAACTTTCTGCTTTACTTTTTTAACTTTCTGCTTTACTGTTTAAAAACTTTGCTGCATTTACTGTTTAAACTCATATAATTATTAACATTGTTTTTTTATTTTGTTTTAATACTTATTTATTTTTATTATTGATATTATTTTATTTTTATTGTTGTTTTAATATTTATATGATTTATTATTATTGATTATGAGTTTTTATATTGTTTGTATACTTTATATTAAAAATTGATAATGTAAGAATAAAATACACCCGAGAGTGTTCCGCTACCCAGTAAGAAAATTTTATTTCTAATAAAATTGTTGAATTAAATAATTTACATAATAATGTTGAAAACTTTAGTTGTACTTTCAGCTTTAATTAATTCTCAGTTATTCATTATTCACTTAACGAGTATGATGTGGAGAAATTTACGTTCCGAAGTCGTGCTACATGTCTTGAGCTTGGACGACAGGCTGGTGGTAAAAAACCTTTCTATTATATTAAATATTAGTCATTAGAAGAAGGAAATTGGAGAGATTTTTGAGGTGCAAGCCCCTGTAAAAAATAATATTAGTGATAATGTCTGGCTGATGGGGAATTAAAAGAATATAAAGATGATTATGATACTCTACAGGATTGACATCAATTATCAAATCAAGTGATATCGTTTGGACAATATACATGGCCACAAAAATTATTGTATTAGTGAGATGATTATAAATGCGAACATAATGGAATTGGAAATAGGCAAGAAGTCGTTCACAGTATTATTCTCGACCATCCTAATATCTGCTGTTGTTTTTGCAAACTAGTTGTCAGAATTTGGTGTATGCATGCAAAGCAAGCATATGCGAAGGGTTTCTTTATTTGAGCCACGGTAGTATTTACTTTGTTATGAACAGAGAAGAGACATGAGTCAAAATTAATGTATTTGCAAAAACAAATTACTGGAGGAATAGAATTCTTAAAGTATATGAAGAGGTTACTTCGGCCCCCCACACGGGTTGATTTGATTGTTATCTTCCGACCCCAAAAACACTGTCAACAGAGAGATGTTCTCCGTTACCAACGCATTCGTTCCCTATGTATATAGAAACTGTTGTAGTGATACATACGCTAGAATAATGAGTGCTCTAGTATGCAATAGTATTTTACCTCGTATAAAAAAATTTAAAAAGCTGAAACCTTCTGAAAAAACGCTAAATAGTGAGGATGAGAAATTCATCCTGTGTGTATGTGAGTCTGTTTAAATGTTATAAAAGGAAATGTTCCTAAAACAGACCTCAGAAGGGGTTAATAGCTACTCGTTATAGAAACTCATTAAAAAACTTCGTCCCCAACATAAAAAAATCTGAAAAAATAAAAAGAGTTACTACAGAAGGAGAGGAGTTTTCCTACCATTACTCTTCTCCGTTATTTAGCTCACACTGATTAAATATACTATGGATATTTAAGTGGTTGTCCCCATAATGAAGAAGGGTGCTGTACTTCCATATAATGAGTATGAGAGAATTAAGCTAAAAGCATCCAGCATCGTTTACAGATTCATTTCAACGATTCATACATTCACAATCTCATTATGGCCAGATTATTGCCACCCGCTCAGCCAAAAATCCACAATCACAGCCCCTATATACGCAGATATTAACAGCCCAATGCATAGACATTACAACCTCTTTCACATCAGCAACAACTGCTGCACCAACAGAATCCTTATGAAGATGTGAGTACGAGCTCATTATACTTTTCAGCAACCTCTACCTTATAGCTTATATGATCCTAAAGGTTGAACAGATAACCAAATACGAAAAAGAAGTGTACAGAATATTAAATTCAGACATTAACATCAATGAGAGAAACGCATCTTATACCAAGAGGCCTATACAAAAATTAGATAGATCTTAAAAGACTTGCACCTACATAGCACCATCCCTTTTTTGAACATTTCGCTAACCGCATAAATGTAGCATGCCCTACTGATGTTAAACTTCTTGAAGTGAAAAAGCCACTATTTAAAAAATATCCTAGAGGATATCTTCCCTATTATATTAGAATGCGTAAATCAGGAATAGCTTTATATAAATTATTTTAAATAAAACAAATTAACTTTGAATGAAGCAGGTCAGATCGTAATTGATGATGAAATAGTTAAGGGATCAAATATTGTGGATTTTCGATAGCTGATCTCTCACGTAACTGGAAGAAAAGCCCTGTAAAAGGATGGAATGAGATCAAACAAGATCTTCAGACTATTAATTTCCCCAGAAGTTTAATCTTAAATACACGACGATTAGCAGACTTAGATAATATCCCATTACGCCAAGACCTGATTCACGTCTCTCAGCACTTCTCTACGCATAGATAAATTTAAAACGTGGTTACCAGAGGACGAATAATTTGTAAAAACACCTTATAATAAACCTAGTTGATTAAATCTTAATTATGTATGTATTATCAATATATATATTATATTTATTGTAATGGCATAGTGGTATAATAAAACGGATTTATAAACATTTTTTTGAAACATGAACCTTTTATTCAGATTTTGTACCATATATATATATATATATATATATATAATATAATAATATATAGTATATATTATATATATATATATATATAATATATATATATATATATATATATATATATGAATATAGCATTTACAGGCGGGGTCAGTAGGTCAACAATGACGCAAAAGGAGGTATATATAAGTATTACTTCAATCTGAGTGAGCCAAATAGTTTTGGGGTTTCACTAGGTTTGTTTAAGGTATCCTAATATTGAGAAAAAAAAGATAATAAAGCATATTTAGAGGTTGAAGACATTTACTCTACATAACCTGTAACGGAAATAAAAATTTCCTACACGGAAAACCAAATCTCCGCAGCTCGATAGTGTATGACAGTTAGATTTATCGGAAATGATTAAATACAGCACTTATAATTGAAGCTTTCAATACATTACTTTTTAACATTTATTAATACTCTAGATACTTGTGGTTAAGCCAATAAAAGATAAAAGATAAGCTACAGTTGCCGATGCTGTACTTGAAATTATAGAGGACGAGCAGAGAACACCTAAATCATTTTGGACAGATTCAGGAATGGAATTCAAGGGGCGAGAGTTTCAGGAGGTGCTCTGGGAGTATGGTATAAGCTATGACAATACATATTTCCGTAAACAAAAGCGGCAATAGTGAAGAGTCCAAGCGTACTATTAAAGAACGCATGCATAGGTATTTTGCTAAAATGAATACTTTTAAATATAGTTGAATACTGGATGATCTACTTATTCTTATAAACAGATCTTTACCATAGAATATAAAGTCAACTCCTTTAGAAATGATCAAAAACTAGAGGCCGAAGAACCCATCTACATGAAAAGAAAACAAAAATAAAAAAGATTAATTCAGGAATAAAGGTGAAATGACTATGTAAGAGTATCTCGAACAGAAGAAAGGTTTAGAAAAGGATATGAATCCGGTTGGACTACTGAAGTTTTAAAGTGCACAATATCCGTCAATTCCGACGTGGATAGTTTAAAACTATATTACCTGGAAGATTTAGATGAAAAAAAAAAAAAAGGGGGATTTTAACACAGAAAATACAAAAAGTAAGGTTCCAATCCTGTAACTCATGAATATAAAATTTGAAAAAAATATTAGCTAGCGAGAGGCGAATAAGGAAAAAATAAACAGTATCTGGTGAAATGGGAGGGGATACCCTGCTAAGTTTAATACTTATATAAAAGCAAGTGAAGTTAAGAATCGATTAATCAGTTGTCATAATAATCATGGAGAGTGTTAAGAATCACTTTTATATGGGAACTCTCCTCGTCTTTCAGCCTCCTTAGGATATTTACATCCCGATAATTAAACTCTCGGATTTTACAACTGTGTTAATGAATCCCTATACAACTTGAAAGAGAGGCATACGAAGTAAGATTATGTGAAATGATATTTAATACGGACATAGAAAATTTACCTCACAATCTATTCTGGATGGTTGTGTACAGAAGTGTAGAATGTGTTGAAACTATATTACAAATGAAAGATACTGTGATCTGCCTAGGTCCAGGATTGCTACAAAAGAATACTTCTTTGAAGAATTACTTTGCGACGCGTCATATTTTAAATCGGTGCCTGCTATTTTTATTCATTTAAACGTTCTCTTGATTATGAGTATTATGTGTAAGGACTGGTATACAAAACTGAATGCGTACCGATGAAGATAAAGTAATAATATCTTTAAAGCTCAAAAGTAAGTGTAAACCTACTACGGGACCGTGACATGTTTTTTCTCAGACGCTCGACATGGCAACGTAAACATATTCGTAGACGTGATGCTGAGTTGGATATACTTCATGATATCCCTACTATGTTGAAGAGGGTTATACTATCTGTGGAAGAATAACCTCATGACTCCACATGAACAAAAACAGATGCAAGCAGATCGACTTACTGCATTAATACATGATACCCCACCGAATGCTTCAATCATCCAGGTCTATGGCTATGTATATACAAAGTATAATGATCATCAATATGTAAGGTATCACTAAAGCCTTTTATTAAGAGTATAGTATCTTTCCCAAAGAGAGTAAAGTTATAACATTCCCTAATGTTCATTATCTACCTATGAATAGATCAAATTTTGACTCTGTACGCGTGCATATAAAAGATGTAGAAGGAAATCCTTTCCCCTTTACATACGGCGCATTGTTATGCAAAGCTTCATATTAGAAAGAAACAGATGCAGGAATTACAGCATAATGGAATATATAAGAGTGTAGTCAGATATATTTTTTTCATGCATAACATTACTCTCACAGTGTTAAAAGATAGTATAAGAAAGCGAACACTCCTGTAATAATGACGAAGAAGCGTATTCAGAGGATAAAATGCAAGGGGGTAATGGCCTTGGTTGGATTTTTTGCCAAGCTATGGAAAAGTGCAAGGCTACTCAGGAGAGTGGGGGAATATATAGGTAAAAAAGCTATAAGAACAGGCTTGCAAACTATCAAGATATTGCTGCAGAAAATAATCCTCGTACAGCATTAAAAAGACGTATCGCCGATGTTTCAGATGAGATGTTGGTTGATGTTAAGCGTAAAATAAGACGTAAAATGTCAGGTCAGGGCAAGGCACCAAGAAGATTGTCATAAAAAAAAAAGACAGCGAAAAAAACTCTAAAGAAAAAAATGTATTGAAGTATTTGCTATTTATTACTAACTGATAACCTTTATACGATGTGTGTATATAAAGTAATGTTTTTCATGAAAAGTTCATTACGTCCAGAGCTCGCACATGCAAGATGCAAGTATCCTCTCCTTCTAGTCCTACTTTAGTGTAAAGAAAGCTGAATTGATCTCTCTCAAATGAATCCCTACACAGAGTAGCGTTCAGCGAGTCCAACTATATCGATATAAATCCTTTGCATTCAAATTACAATACAGAGTTCCTCTAAGCTTCAATAATCTCCAGGTACTTTCTGATCAATACCTAGACCCCCTAATGTTTTTATATCGTTAAAAACGAAATTGACAAAACCTGATGGAACAGATCTTCCTACGGGTGAATGACACAAATATAATATACAGAATACAAATTTCCTGATACATGTTATCACCCAGAATTGAAGCTAATCTTAACGAACTTCAACTAGGGGCGGCTGCGGCTAATTCATCTTAATCAGAAGCATATATAGAGCATTTTGCTTAAATTCATCAGACATGCTAAACGTCTCATCTGAATCCAGTAGACTTTTATATAGTTCAAAGATGAACGCTGCACTATAGATAAAGCCAGCTAAATCATAAATAATACTTATGAATTTTACGCGTCGATTAAATGGCGATATCTTCTTTCAAGAAGACTCCTTCTACCATCTGTAGATACTAGAATCATTTATATCACTCTATTATTAAATTTCTTTCTTAATTAAAAGTAAACCTTACTGCCTACAGCGTATGTCCATCTCTT
>JABUQX010044235.1:20000-30000 GCA_015478945.1 Trachelipus rathkii | reverse complement strand
ATATCAAGATCACCGAGAATAGAATCGGAAGGATTAAGACGAGATCGGCAATTCTAGAGTAGTAAAAAAAGGACAGAATGAAATGAGTTTGAAGAAATGAAGGTCGAGTCATCGGCATATGAGGAATAGAGTTAGATGTGCAGGTGAGAAGATCATTAATGAAAAGAAGAATAAAGTAGGAGATAGAGAACGAATCCCTGAGGAACACCACTGTTGGACAGAAAAAGAAGAAAGAAGTCGCTAACCATCAACCACAAGCCCGTTATTGAGCGACTTTGAAAGAAAGCTAGACCATAAGTAGCAAAGAGAAGGAGGAAACCAAAGGAGGGAAGCTTGGAGAGTAGTTCCGCGTGCCATACCCGGTCAAATCTTGTTGGATATGTCAAGCGCCACCACGCAAGTCTCCCGTAGTTCCTAAGAGCGAAAACCATAAATCGGTTAGATAGAATAGTATATCGCCAGTAGACCTTGAACGCCGAAAGCCTTACTGGTGATCGGAAGAAAGATGAGATTCAGATTGGTCTAAGAAGGAGAGTTAAGAAGATGTTTCAAGATCTAGAAGAATAACAAATAGAGCTAAAGGGGCGATAGTTAGAAGGTATCAGAGGCGACTTCCTTTTTTCCGGAATACGTTGGGACACTTGTATGCGTGGCTTCCAAGAAACTGAGGCGAAAGTTGCTTAGTATTGAGACATTAATAGAATATAGGTGTTGAACGAGGGGCGGTGGGTCTGGCCACGGTAAAGCACATTCCCTCAAAAACTCGGGGAGGCAGATGCAACATCTCCTCGGGGCCACCGTCCTGCCTAACGTTCACTAGATCTCAGGAAGCCCATGCACCCGAATCAAATGTATCACAAGCCAAAGAGTTTGAACCCTCGTGAGAAGGAGGAGGAGGAGGAGGGAATGCCAGAATCGTCCAGTGGTTAGTTAGAGGAAAATCGGAGGCCGAAGAGATTGGCCTTTTCAGTTGGGGAGTAGTTAGCAAACAGAGCCATCAGATCGAAATAAGAGGAGGAAAGGAGATTTACAGAAGTTATTAGAGATGTTTTTGGCAAGAGCGCCAGAAAGATTTGTCAGTAGGAGATCCAAGGAGGGTTAGCGCACTTTTCGTTTGATGAAAGGTCGCGCTATTTGCTCGCGAAGAGAGTATGCCCTGCAACGATTTCTAGCTGAAGTGAAAATTAGCCGCGAGAGTGATAAAGAACGGAGAATTTTCCACTTCCGATTTACGCGCTGTCTCTAGCCTGATTGGCCAGAGAGCAAGCACGATTCAAACATGTATTATGAAGGAGAGAAAGATTTTAGTCGAAGAAGGTATGAACCTGCTCATCCCTCAACGATTACAAGCTCCCACCTTTAAAGTGCAGAAGCGAGTAGCGTCATCAGAGTTCAACAGCACTACATTCCAATTATATTTAGCCCAATCAAAGAGCCAGAAAAAACGCATAGGGCAGGATGGAGCTGTTGAGAGAAAGTATTAAAATTAAGAGATATTAGGTTGTGGTTAAGTATTTACCAATAGGAGCGAAAATGGTGAATTTATAGAGAGAGAGAAGGACTAGCGGTGAAACATAGGTCAAGTGTGTATCAAGATTGGTTGGGTAAAATACGATCCGGGACAGGTGTTCCTAGGTCTTTGATTAGTTGCTCTAGACGTTGAGAATGCTGAATGATCGGACTTCTTCCCCCACCTAAATTAAGTATTGAGAGGCCCCAACCACTCAGTGTATTGTGTACATTGAAATCCCCTTAAATAGAGGACCTCAGTATTTGATGAAGAAGATATAACGTCTCGTTGAGACAGTAGTAAGATACTGCGCCGAAGTCCTTCGAAATGCGGTTCTATCCCGACACCAGGTTCGCCGATGAGCACAGGATTATTTTTTGTGCGACGATGAAAGCACTATGTAGAGCCCACAGAACATCAAAAGTTAGGAGATTCGAAATTCACGAGACGTGTCTACAGGAAGTAATTAATGTTTACAGTACGGCACCACACTCCACCCTTCAGGACGGAAATTATGAAGGTATAAGTTACAGGAAACATTTAACGAAGTTAGAGGGATTGAATTCTTAGCCATCTGAAGTCTCAGCACAGAGCAAAAAGGGTTAGGGCTAGAAGTTAGAGAGAGGTGATAGTGTCCCCAGAACATGCGTAATGTTAGATTTTTAAGCCGCGGATGTTGGTAAGTAATGTAAAGCCCAGCGCCTACGCAAAGTCTGCCATCTTTCCACCACACACTCGACAACACTCCACCAATACCACACACGCAATTAAGAACAACAGACTAAAACAAAAGAAGAAAACGGGATAAAAAAAATGCTCACACACTCAAATAAAACTTAAAAAATCTAAGTACCAAATTATATAAACAGCTACTTATAGCAATGAAAAACAAAAACTTAAACCTATATAACTTTACTATACTCGGGTAGGCAATATTAAAATTGTTTAAACCCTAAACTAAAAACATGAAAAAAAATTTAAAACTAAAACTTATTCTTTTAAAAACGCAAAACTTTAAACCTCGACGAAACGAATAAATGATTAATTACCCGAGATTAAAATTTTAGGTAAAGCTTTCCAATTAAAAACAAAAGTTTTTGATAAAACACACATACACTTTACACTAAACACAGCACAACATAATAATACACGATAAATAAAATAAAGAGAAACTATTCAACAATAGAAGTACTTTTCAAAACACATCTTTAACACTTCACAAGATTAAAACACAATATATATATATATATATATCATATAATATATATATATATATATATATAATATATATATATAGTATATATAGTATAATAATATATATATATATATAATTCTATGTGAGCTGTGTTCAAATTTGAAAATTGTCCCCACTTGATCGTACTCAAATTTTGTGAAATGTGGTAAACAGAAATACCTCAAAGGTAAAAAGGAAAAAACAATGTTGTTCAAACAAGGTTCAAGTTTGATTGAATTTCTGTAACGAAAGGGAATGAACTTTGAAACATGTGACTCTCTTTCAGTTTAAAACAAGTTACCAAATTCAGGTATATGGGGAAACATTTTTGGCGACAAGAAAAAATTTGAAAAAATTAAATGAGAATTATTAAAGTCAAAACTATTAGTTATAAATTCAAAATAAAACTAGTTAAGACGTTGCAACTTGATCATATGATTAATAAAGTAATTTTGACACTTTACGGACACCATAGGGACCGTAGGATTTTTGCTATTGACCTCCAGAACCTAATATTGTGTATATCTTACAAGAATTCCGAAGTAGTAGCAAATAAAATATATATACTTTAGTTGGAGGAGATGTAGGAGCAGGAACAAAAATATTTTGTTCTATAAAATAAAAGAGCCATTAAAGAGACAATTTTAAATGATGGAGCCGGCGCCGGAACTGGAGCCTGGAAATCTAAAATGGTGAAGCTGGAACCGGCTATTTTAAAATGATGAGGTCTGCCAAAAAATTTTTACATACTTCGACTGATAAAACTAAGGTAGCTTTTTAGTAAATTTCAGTAGATTCGGAAATGTTACTAACCTCTACCTGGATATTTAAACCTTCTCTATCTCTCTATTTATTTTCCATAAACACCGTCTTCTCCTTATTCATTTTCAGACCTCTCTCCTCGAAACACATATTCCACCTTTCTAGTCCCTCCTCCTTGTCCTCCTCTTTCACGCTCCAAAACACTATATTCTCGACGTATGCTAAAATACCCCATTCATCCCCTGCTTCACCTCGATCTCATTTGAAAACCCTTTTCATTTTCATGTCCTATCCTCACCTTGCACTTACATACCTCGTACAAGCTCTTAATTACATTTATTATTATCCCCGGTACTCCATATTCTTCATCTAGACATCCCCACCACCTAGTTCTAGGCACTGAATCAAAAGCTTTACGCAATTCCACCAAGGCCACGCTCACCCCAACATTGTATTCCCATGTCTTCTCTACAATCTGTCTTAAACTAAAGACCAGATCCGTTGTTCCCCTATTCTTTCTGCACCCGTGCTGCTCCTCTCCCAACTTTGCCACCATCTTCCATTTCAGTCTTCTCCCTAACATTCTTTCATATATCTTTACTATATGATTTATTAGGGATATGCCCCTGTAGTTTTCACAAATGCCAAAATCTCCTTCTGCCTTATATATCGGCACGATTATTGTTCTCCTCCACTCCTCCAGGTCCCATTCATTAGCTTCAGTATATACCTTATTGTTTGAGCCCCCACCCCCTTTACCAGCTTTATACCCACACCATCCACCAGGCGCCTTCCCCTTTTTCCATCCTCGCAACAGCCTCGTCGAACTTTTGCTTCCGTAAACTCCTCGTCCCCTTCGATCTCCTACATGCGCAAACCATCCTCCTCCCCAGCACTTTATCCTCACCCTCTACGTTCAACAAAAATCTAAAATATCCAATTCATCTCCCATTATTTTCCTTCGCCGTCACCATCACCTTTAACTCCACATTTTTTTTGTTATTTAACCTTTTATCCTTCCTGTACGATCTTGCTAGGGCATACAAAAAAGATTTATTTCGTCTCTGATTTTTCTCCAACCTCTCTCCCAGCTCCCCCAACTCTCTCTCTCTCTCTCTCTCTCTCTCTCTCTCTCTCTCTCTCTCTCTCTCTCTCTCTCTCTCTCTCTTCTCTCTCTCTCTCTCTCTCCGCTCTTCTTTTTGTTATTTTTGCTTAATTTCTTGTGATTACATAGTCCTCTCTCATTTCCGGTGTCTTTCTCCTTAGCCATGTTCTCATTTTGTTTTTGTTTTATCGCTTCCCTTACCTCCTCCGTCCACCACAGTGTATATCTCTTCTTTCATCCTTTCATCACTCCTCCCTCAGCACCTCCACAGCCACCTCCTTCAAACACTACCCAACCTTTGACCTGCCGCACGACCGATACCAAACCGCGATAGCAAAATAAACCAGCGAGGAGCGAATGGTGAAGCAAGAGCCTCAACCATACCCACTTTGGTACTGCTCCTCGTCCCACTCTCCCCCTCAGAGACTTACTTTTTCATTTATCCTTCTTTCTTGTTCTCTTATATATATATATATATATATATATATATATATATATCATTATATTATATATTATTATATATACCATATTATAGTAGTATATATATATAATATATACTATACATACTATATATATAGTATATATATAGTATATACATATATATATTATTATATATAATATAAATATATATATATATATATATATACTATATATATATATATATATATAGTATATATAATAGTATATACTATATAGTTGTATACTATAGGTAACTATACTATATTATATAGTAATATAGTATGATTTTTTTCTTTCAGTTATTGCATTTGGAAGTGAAACTCCAGTGCTAAGCGACCGATTCTTCTTTTCCTTTATTCTTTCGTACTGTGGCACCAGATGGCCTCTCACAATCCAGCTCGAGTTGCATTTCTTGACATTTAAATTGCGCACTGTTGCAACACCTTTTCTGAAAAAAGCAACAACTTTACACTTTGGTAAGCAATAATATAATACAATAATTATATATATATATATATATATATATATATATATATATATATATATATATATATATATATATATATATATATATATAATACTAATTATATATATAGATATATATACATGGGGCTAGGCAGGATTCATTTAGTGAGGGGCAAATGTTGAATCGACATATATATATAATATATATAATAATATTTAAATTATTTATATATATTATTAATATTTTTTATTTTTTTTATATATACTATATTATATATATTATATATATATATTATAATATATATAGTACTATATATATATATATATAATTTATATTATATATATATAGTATATATATATATCATCTTATATATATATATATATTACTATATATATTAATATATATACTATAGTCAATAGTATATATTATACTATATATAATCATATATTATATACTCATCTTAACTATTTCTATAATATATTAACTATAAAAATATCGAGTCTTTAAAATTGCTATAATATTTCTTTTATTTCTTGCAAATTGTTTTAAGGTGTGTCTGCCAGGCTGAATTTTATCAACGGTTACGCCTTCCCAGTTGATTTCCGAATTTAAACAGCTTTGGCAGCCGCCATAAATTGCTATCGACATACTGAAAGCTCTAGCGAAGAATGAATGTCAGAAGAATCAGCTGGGTATTAAGCACAAAGCTGGTTAACTTTTAAGCCAATATTGAAAAACGAAAACACATTAAAACTTTAGAAAAAAATAATTAATACGCATTAGTAATTAATAATTACATTACTTCATTATCACTTCGATTGTTGATGTATTTTTTTCATTTTTATCTATTATTATTTTTAAAAACGTTCGTCTTGGCAAACATATAAGGTTCCTAATTTTTATTTCGCCTCTCTGCCCTCACGCCATGATATATATATATACTATATATATATATATATATATATCATATTAGTATATATATATATATGTACTGTATATATATATATTATATATATAGTATAAGATATAATAATATATATATATATATATATCTCATACTTATCTTATATATATACTATATATAATATATATATATATATATATATAGTAATATATATATATATTTATATATATATATATATATATATATATATATATACTATAGTATATATATATATTATATATATAAATATATTATTTATATATATATATATATATATATTAGTAATATATATATATAGTATATATATATATATATATATATATAAATATTATTTATATATATATATATATATATTACTATTATATATCGTATATATATATATATATATATATATATATATATATAACTTATATTATATAATATATATATATGCGTAAAATAAATGTTTTTCGCAGAAAAAAGTTATAAGAACATTAATGCTAAATAATTTACATACTCAAATAAAACAAATGAAACTTACTAAACTCAACAATCCCCTTGATATATATAAAAAAGGAGTGCTAAAACAAATAGCAAGGAATCTTATTCTTTAAAGACAAGAGGTTTTTCTTTTTATTAAATGAAATGATTATCAATTCCCTTCGTTCACACAACACAACACACGCATACGTTATTATAACTATATTATATAATATATATATTATAGTATACTAGTATATAGTATACTATAGTATATATATATTATATACTAACTATATATATATATATACAGATATAGTATATATATATATATATAGTACTATATATAAATGATATATATAGGACCTGTTATGTTTTCAAGACTCCGTTGATATTCGATTTTTTTTTGTTTTTTTTTTCATATTTATTTCTAGTAGTATGATGCCTAACAGTAAATTTAAGGGGTGACGGACAGATTCAAAAAATTATCCTGATAGGACCAGTTAGGTTTACGACTCCGTACAGTTCTTAAATTTTTTTTTTTTTTTTTCTTTTTAACGAAAGGAATATACGCAAGGGCTAAATCGCAAAGATGCAGGAGTGTCGGGTGGTCTCTCGTGCCTTCGCGGGGCGAACGACCACAGAGTGTTTAGGACTATTTCCCCCCCTCCGGGGAGGGCTCCCCGGAACCCCCGCTCTTTGGTTATGTTGGGTTCGCGGGTTGGTCTTTCCTCCCTGCCCGTCCCCCTACGGGGGTATGGAAAACGTCCCCCCCTTCTGTCCCCCGTCGGCCCGGCCCCCTAATTTATTTTTTTTTTTTTTTTTTTTTTTTTTAATTTTTTTTAAAAAAATTTCTTTTTTAATTTTGTAATAAGCTGTTACTCACCCGCGATTCCAAATGATTATGTATTGGTTTTTCCTGTAAGTGTTGTACTTTTCGAGATTATTCATATATGAAAAAAATTAGTTCTTTTGTTTCTTTTTTTTTTTTACATTTGTTCGTAAACACCCTCCCCCCTTTATTTCTAATGTGAAATTGGTTTTTCTATGTTGTAAGTGTCCTACTTTTCGAGATATTCCATTTTTTTTAAAATTTTACTTGATAAGAATGTGATTTTAAATAATTATTTAAAAGTATTTCAACTTTTGAATCATGTCCATCAGCCACTGAAATCCATTGTTAGTATCATATACTAGCAACATATTGTTTAAAAACAAAAACAAAATTTACAAACAATCAAAACTGACGCGGAGTCTTTAAACATAACAGGGCCTATATACATATATTATAAGTATATATAAGTATATATATGATATAATATATAATAGTATATATATTACAATATATAAATATATAAAAAAAATATATACTATATATATATACTATATATAGTAATAGTTAAATGAATCATAGTATATATATATATATATTATATTATATATATATAGTAAGTATTATATATATATACTATATATATATAATATATACTATATATTATATTATATAACTATATAATATATATAATTATTATATATATATATATATATATATATATATATTCTTGTGAAAAAGGCGAACGCCTACATGAAGTTTACCCGGGTAAGGAGTTTCGTTGAATTTCCATGAATCAAGAGCTGACATTAACCCATTCACTACTCTTAAAAGTGTTCACGTCCTACGAAGTAGGAAAAATAAAAGGCGAAAGTAACTTGCAGACTTAACCAGTAGTGTGTTTATAAAAATAAGTATTGCGATTAACTCAGAAGCGAGAGAGTTGGAGAGAGATATAATAAAAGAGTGTACATTTAATCTTCTTATGGGAAGCGTCGTATGATTCGAAGGTTCAAAAGAGCAATGTCTTATGTAATAGTGAGATAGGATTAGGAAAGTGATGCAAGAGTTCAATAAGAAGGTAAGTTAGATGAGGGAGTCAGTGAAAGCAGGAGAATTGAGAAGAGAGTTTAAGAAGGATTGTCTCAGTGAGTATAACCGCCCCAAGAATTATAGGCATACTCCATAGAAGGATGCAAAGTGCATCTACACAGATCAACAAATGGGGTAGTATTAATAATTTCTCAGAACACCAATCATTTTAGAGGATTCTTTACCGAGAGAAATAATGTGAAATTGTCCAAGAAAGACCATTAGAAAATGATATGCCAATAATAGTAAGAAAAGAGCAAGGCTTGAATTGCGTATTTTCAAGGCTGTGTGTAAGATTGCTTCAATGTTGTCCTTCTAACATCCTCTATATTAGATTGCGTGGGACACCTTTCAGTGTGAATAGAATACTGAAGGGTGGAATCGTCACCGTAAGAGTGGATATAGTTGGGACTTGGCAGAACCTTGAAAACCTATTGCTTGATTAAAGGATGAACAGTGGACATCTACAACATAAACTATTAAACGATCGGAAAAGAAATTATAGAGAAGGTTTCAGTGAAATGTAGATATCGAAATATGAAAGGTTAGAAATCAAAGCTTCGTGCCAGACTCTATCGTAGGTTTTAAATATGTCTAACTCCACTGCAAAATATTCCCTGAAATGCCGAAGAGCAAAAAAGAAAATCAGAAAGAAAAGAAAAAGATCTGGAGTAGAGGAGTTCTTACGAAAGCCATAATGGCGATCAGAGATAAGATTAGAAGAACTGAGATGTCTACAAATCTTTTTAAAGATAGATAGATGATAGAGGGTTAAGAAGGATCCCCTTTTTCGGCCCTAGTTGAATGTGAGCATATTTCTAGTATGAAACAAAGGTCGAAGTAAAAAGGCTGAAACAATACACTTTTCAATGGTAGGTTTCTGGTTTGGAAGGATAAGATTTAAAAATTACTGGGAGGATACCATCTGGACCTCGAACCTTCTTCTTTTAAAGAAATTATAATATTTGGCATATTAGGATATTAGATGTTAAGGTATGAGCTAAGAGTTCAACTTTATAACAAGGTAAATCAACAATTTTACCTTCAGAATAGAATAAACTAAACGAAGGAAAGACCAGGGAGCAAATTTAGAGTTGAGAGTTTTTGCTAAATAACAGAAAGAAAGAGCGCGAGGAAG
>JABUQX010044235.1:10000-15000 GCA_015478945.1 Trachelipus rathkii | reverse complement strand
TCAAATATTGTCAACAATGATCAAAACTAATAACTTTTAACTATTTTTTCTTGCTAGAAAATTGCTGTTAATTAAGATGTTAAAACCAATTAACATTTTTGGGGATTAATTGCAAACTTTTTTGTTCGAGAGTCGACTAGTACTCCTTTTATCTTTCCCAAACTTTTTATATATTACAAATTAACAGCACACATTTATCATTTATATTTTTCGTAATTTGAAATTGCCAATGAAAAATATTGTGTTAATAGTATGGAAGAAGTTTTTTTGTCTCAACCTGCCACTATATATATATATATATATATATATATATAAGTATATATATATATATATATATATATATATATATATATATATATATATATATATATATATATTTATATATATATCAGTCCAATAAGTAAAGGCTGTGAATCTTACCAACTCATCTGGGTGTTATTAAAGCACTGCATGCAAAATGTTTATAAGGTAGTTTGGAAAATAGATAACGGGAGTATGTTCCAGACTTTACCAGTGGAGTACATGTAAGATTGAGCATAGCAGTTAAGTTTGGTAAGAAATTTGACGGAAAAGAGTTAGAGTTTCTTTGGATCTTTCTCAAAGAAGGAGGGACAAGACTAGAAAATTTATAAGATAAATGTAAATTGTAATAACTATTGTATTAGGTTGAATGATGCTGTAATCTCGAGGGCTAGGAAAGTCGAAAGCCCCTTCACTACACTTTATCAAAGAGAGCAATATGTGGAACAACCCATATATGATTCATACTTATGAACATATGAACAATCCTAAACATTACTATCAACTGGGGTGGGGAGAATGAACACCAAACTTCTGTGAAAATTTGAGAAAGATAATTTGATCCTTCTGACAAAGATCGCAAGGAACGACAAATCTCGCAAGAATATTTATAGCAAGAAAGCGCTGTTTTTCAATAGAAGATATAGTTGTGCAAAAGATTATGTCAAGTAATAGATGAAACTGAGTTATTGAAGCATTAGATGGCAATGTTTTCTTTGACACAACTATAGGTTGAAAAAGGTCAGATTTCTGTTGCTTTAAGACTACTCTCCTAGCAACATATTTTTGTTGTTGAATGGGTTTCCTTTCAAATTAAAGAAGCAATGTTGAGGTACTAATTAGTCTAAGAGTGGGGACAAGAAACAGCAACAGATAGATCATTGACAAAACAAAAAAGAGTTGATGACAGAAAAGAATTCTGAGGAACACCATCATCACAACTTAAAAGATACATGGTGGCTACCCACAACAACAATCAATAGAACAATTGAGACGAATTAAGAATGATACAAAAAAGGATTGGAAGTTTAGAAATAGGCGGCAACTTTATCCAAAGTCTTTCAATAGATCTAGCGCCCCAGCAAGATACTCACCGAAATGAGGAAGAACAGTGGGCCAAATGTGAGAGAGATAGGAAAGATGATCGTCAGGCGCTCTTTACAGAAACCATAATCGCAATCAGAGATAAGATTAGAAGATTTAAAAAGTTCCCAAATCTTTCTGTTAAGAAAATAGATTCGAAAACTTTAAAAATAACAGAGATTAAAGTAATATGACAATAGTTGGATTGTTGACTGGGGTCCTTTTTCTTCGGCACAGGCTGAATGAATGCACACTTCCAGTAGGTAGGAAAGGTTGAGTTGATAAAACTTGAGGAAACATTATCAGGAGTATGGTGCAAGCTAAGAAGCACAGATTTTTAGAACCACTGGAGGGATACCTTCGGCATTGTCCGACTTTTTAGTGTTAAGGTCAGAGAGTGCAGAAATAACAGTTTATTGAATTGGGGGGAGGTTGAGGCGGAAAATAGCTCTGTAATCGTGCAGAGTGGAATTACAGGGAAAGGTTTGAGCAAGCAGTTCAGCTTTTCAGAAGTTAAGATAGCAGTATTACCGTCAGAGATACAAGAAGAGAGAGAGAGAGAGAGAGAGAGAGAGAGAGAGAGAGAGAGAGAGAGAGAGAGAGAGAGAGAGAGAGAGAGAGAGAGAACCAAAGATAGGGTTTACATTTTAAAATTGTAAAATGTCAGGAAAATGTGAGGTAGAGGAATCAGAAAGGATGTTGCATTTTCTACGAAATTTTTTTAAGTAGGGTTTATAAGAGCTGATTTTTTTTTTTTGTCATTCCGGGATGAAATGTATAAAAGCAGGTTCGTCGACGGCCAACTAGAAGAATTCTTTCCGATGTTCGGCCTTACGAAGTTAAACCTTAAGGCCGCGAATGGAATGTACACCACATATATATATTTTTAGATAGAAGGTAGAGAGAAATATATATATATATATATATATATATATATATATATATATATATATATATATATATATATATATATATATATATATATATATATATATATATTTATTTATTTTCAAAACTCATTCACGCTTTAACGCGTTAATGCCCACCTTTATATATATATATATATATATATATATATATATATATATATATATATATATATTATATATATATATATATATATATATATATATATATATATATATGTGGAAATACTTCTTTGTTAAGAAAATGGTGTAGCTAACCAGGTGAGCTAATTTCTTTTTATGTTTTTCTCTCAATTAGCGAAGAAGAATTGGAACCATTTTATATAAATTAATTCTCTAAATGAACTTATATAAAATGACAATCTTTCATCACAGATACCTTAAATTTTATTCATATAAATTATACGTAACGTATAATATACGTTTCATTCATTTAGTTTTGTGAAGAATAACTTTAAAATTTTGTTGAAGAAAATATTTTTATTAGGCAAACATTTTATAATGTTTTTTCTTTTTATATGCGACGGACACGAGAGGGAAAATAAACATGTGAATATAAATGCAATAATGAAAATCATCGAACTGTAAATAAAATAATAACAAATACCTAAGGTGACAAAGAAAATTTGTGAAAGATTGACCACCTAAATCTACAATTCTAATTATTATTTGCCTAAAATACTCTTCTTGACCAGAATCAAATGTTTGTTGGCAAACAAAATCGAAGTCCATCCTTTGCTTTGCTGTTGCCTATCTACGCTTTTAGCCTAAAGCAAATAGACGGATATCGAAATAAACACGATAAAACTAACAATAAACAGATTGAAGTCGTTGTACAAAGAAAAACCATCTTCAAAATAATGGTACTTTAATAACTGCATAATTTACATTAATTATATGTTTTATAAATATTGTATATGATACATTTTCATATATATATATATATATATATATATATATATATATATATATATATATATATATATATATATATATATATATATATATATATATATATATATATATATATATATATATATATATATATTTTTATATATATATATATATATATATATATATATATATATATATATATATATATATATATTGTTGTTATATATATATATATATATATATATATATATATATATATATATATAGTTATATATATATATATATATATATATTCTCTAGATTCTATTCTACATTCTATACTTGCCACCATCTCCCAGATAGTAGTTTCGCCCTGTCAGTTGGGACAAAGATTTTCTTTCCTTTGGTCTCGAAACTTGATCCTGAGCACCCTAGAAACTCCTTTCGTTTTCTATGGTTTTCATGCAAATCCTTTGAGTTATAGACTCGTAGTTTCCTTCACCCTTCAATGGAACTAACACCTTCCTATTTACTCCTATGATCGTTCTCCGCGAGCCTCCTAGATCGTGTTTCTAGGGTGCAAAAGTTTCTGATGCTATCCAGGAGTTTAAGCAAAAAGTAAAAATGACCGGGTTGCTAGCCCTGTCGCCCTAGAACTGTGCGAAGAACGCCTTCGCGTCCCGCTCGGGCAGAAACTTCATCCTTGCCGACCAAATATCTATCACCCAGAAAATTATAGCATATATATATAGCAGAGCATATATAAGAAGATATACATATACATATATATATTATTATTATTATTATTATATTATTACCTACATATTATTATATATATGTATATATATATTATTATTATTATTATTATATATATATATATTATATATATATATATATATTATTATTATTATATATATATATATACATATTTATATATATATATATATATATATTATATTATATATATATATATATATTATATTATATTATTATTATATATATATATTATATATCTATATAAATATATATATTATTATTATTATATATTTTATATATTATATACATATATTTTATATACAGATCTATGTAATTTATATATATATATATATTTTTATTTTATATATATATATATATATATATATATATATATATATATTATATATTATTATATATTATATATATATATATTATATACATACACTGCATATATACACCGTACATTATATATAAGAGAGTATATATATATATATAAAGATATATATTATTATTACATACACATATATAATACATATACAATACTGTATATAAATTTTAATACCTATATATATATATATATATCTGTGTATGTATAAATATATATATATATATATATATATATATATATATATATATATATATATATATATATATATATATATATATATATATATATATATATATATATTTATATTTATATAATTTTTAAAAAAATTCTAGATAGTTGGGAAATAACGATTATATATATTTTTTTGTGGTAAATGAATGCATGACACTCAAGTATTTGTCTACGGATGTTCCTCCCCCGTATCCCTGACCCGTGAGTGATGGAAAAATAATAAAATATTGCTTCAACGTCAAAAGCCTATATATTATATTAATATGAAATTTACAGATTTCATAATTTATTTCAGGCTCAATTTCGAACTTCTTTTTACGTTTTTATTTCTTTTTAATTATTTGATGTTTCATCAAACTCGGTTGGTGAAGCCCTAATTGATAATTGCGTCCATAAAAAATTGTTATAAACATGAAATTTGTTGGACAATTGTTTCATATTTA
>JABUQX010044235.1:2500-5000 GCA_015478945.1 Trachelipus rathkii | reverse complement strand
AGATAAACTAGATAACTAGTAATTATAAAATCTATCATTTTGTAATTTTGTAATACATATCTATATATTTCACATAGTTTTATATGCTTTTAAATAAATCGAAGTTTTAAATATAGTTCTTTAATAATTTGGAAGTAAAAATGTAAAGTAAATTAATCTTTCTTCTTTTAATTTAATGCGATTCAAGACTATGGAAAAACATACCCGACCTATACTTATGATAGGCAGAAAAGGGAAAATATAGTTGCTCCGATTTAATATATTGTAGGTGTACGAATGCACAGAGTCAATTACTATAGATTCAAAAAATTAAGAACATTTTCTCTTATTATGTCTTTTTCGATATTTTAAGCATTTTAAAAATTAATATCAATAAAGTTTGAAATTTAATCATGTTTTCAAACTTTAAGCTCGATGGGGCAATGAATTACTATTATCTGCTTTGATCTGAAGACATTTTATATAGATTATTTTAACATGTAGAACAAGTCTACCGAGTCCTACTCTTGCTCTCAAAAAAATTTCACCTCTATATATGACCATTCATATATATATATATATATATATATATATATATATATATATATATATATATATATATATATATATATATATATATATATTATATATATATATATATATATATATATATATATATATATATATATATTTATATATATATATATATATATATATATATATATATATAATGAATTGGGAAATAAATACTGTAGAACAATAACAAAATATGATGGATCACCGCTAAGTATAAGTGCAACCATTCATAAATATTTATTAAGTAACCTTCGTCCCAAAAATAAGGCAAATCGGTTTTGGAAGTCTCTATAATTTGCGTTATAAAAGCTTGTTAAAAATATGCAGTGTTCTAATAAACAATCACTAACATTGCCTGCCAGATGGTTGAAAACTCATTGATTACGTGATGGGACAGTATATAGTTTTATAGAATCTTTGTCACACATTTTATAAATAATTATAAATATACGTAATTTCCCCTCTTTTGGATTTTGTAAATAAGACAAAAGTAGAAAAGTAGAAATGGAACCACATTCTGCAGAAATGATCAATAGCAGTACTCTATCAGTTTCTTCTATTGACAAGATTTGTACACGCTGGAGATGGTAACAATGCAACCACGTTGCTCTCGCAGCACTCTCCAAGCAGTCGTATGAGCAACGTAATCTTATTTCTAGCGTCCATGTGCTGATCACAAGATTCTCATTCATACATTGATGAAATTCTCTATCTACTTCAGAGGCCGTACTTCGTGATTTACTCTATTGACGGAGGGGAACGCAAACTCTGGTGTTCACAGAAGTGACGATTAACTTTTTCAAATGATTTTCTATCTATATAATTGTTTCCGCAACTTTCCTAAATCAAATGACTTGCAGTTCTTAAAAATGTATTTAAAGTGCATCGTTGCTAGTTCGTCATTCGAATGCATATTCTCACCCAGCAAATTAAATAAAACACGCTCAGTCAACCTCACCAATTTAGCAGCGGAAAAAAAGAGAAGTTAATCCCGTGTCAACAATGAAATCGAAACTATAGAAGTCCAGATATAATAATAATAATAATTAATCTGTTTTGTCACTATATATCTGGTGGGAAAATGTCTCTTAACTGTAAAACCATGCTGAAGAATTTTTTCATTTTGCGGTGTATTTTTAAAACACTATATATATATATATATATATATATATATATATTATATATATATATATATATATATATATATATATATATATATATATATATATATATATATATATATATATATATATATATATATACTACAGTATATATATATATATATATATATATATATATATATATATATATATATATATATATATATATAGTAATAATAGGTTTGTCAGATGGAGTTACCTTAATTATTTTGAAAATAACAAAGGGGAAATAATTGCCATTCTCCTCTTGTGGCGTCATGAGCAAAGTCACGACGAAAATCTACTTACTTTGAGTAACACGTAATTCCCCTGCCATTCACGTCTCGGAAATTCGGCTATTTTTTGTAATATTAATTCCCATTTTTCAATCCCATTAATTGTTAAATACTAACCCAATTCAAAGGTATTGTTTCTGGGTTATTCTTTCTTTGGTTTTATAAAAATATCTTTAAATAGATTGTCAAATATATATATATATAGATATATATATATATATATATATATATATATATATATATATATATATATATATATATATATATATATATATATATATATATAGTATATATATATATATATATATATATATATATATATATATATATATATATATATATCCTTCTGCTTGTATTACTCTTGGACCAGCGTTGGATTCTTATGCGCCTAGAAGCACAATCATCTGGAGAACTCTGGGAGAACGAGTTTTGAGGCCTAATGGCAGAAGATGCTAGTTCTACTGAAAGGGCCAAAACCCTACCTGAGAGTGTTTAACTCGAGGACTGGCG
>JABUQX010044234.1:25000-32801 GCA_015478945.1 Trachelipus rathkii | reverse complement strand
AAATGCAAAGAGGAATGGAAAGTGGAAAAAGAAGGACGAGAGAGGAAGGACCAAAGATGATGAAAAAGTGATGAAGCAGGATGATGAGTTAAGTGATGTGGATGAGGATGGGGATGGGGATGGGGATGGAGAGAAGATGTAAATAAGGTGGAGAATGGGAAGATGGAGAAAAATGGGTGATGAATGAGAAGGATGAGAAAAAGGATAAAAAGAAGAAGAAAAAGACTTCTAAGAATAGGAGACATGAAAGGAGAATGAAAAGTAAAAGTATAGACTCATTATATAGTAGTTCGGAAGGTGAGGTGAATGTGTTTGAGGGAAATGAGACAGGATCTAGTTCTGAGTCTGACAGTCGTAAAGTGAAAAAGAGTGTGTTTATTAGGGATATCCCCAAAATAAATAAGTTTAACGTGAATGGTACAAAGGAGGTTGATGAGTTTTTTTTAGGGAATACGAGGGTTATTGCAGGGAGAAGTTTGATGACAATAAGGTATTTTGGGTGAAAGAGTTGGGCGAATTTTTAGAGGGGCGAATGTTGGATTTTTATAAGGCTGTCAGTGTAGGTGAACCAAAGTATTAAGTGGTGAAAAAGAGGATAGTGGACCAGGTTGTGAGAGTGAAAGGGGGAGTGAAGTATAGAAAGGTGAATGATTTTGATAAGGCTAGGCGTGGAAAGAATGAAAGGATTGATATGTACGCGCACCGACTGGAAACCCTGGCGAGAAAGAAGTTTGGGGATGATGATGTGGATGGGAACAAAAGATTGTTAAAGAAGTTTTTGGATACTGTTCCGACCGCGGTGGCGAAGTATATAAATTTGAATAGGAAAGAGAAAATGAGATGGGCGGGAGAGCGATTGACTTGGGAGGATGTTTTGGAAATTGTAGAAGATAGGGAGTTTGAAGGCGAGCGAGAGGAGAATGAACGACGTGAGGTGTATAGTGGTAGGGAAAGGTATGCGGCGAATGAAAGGGCTTCACCACCCCCTCAGTTTAGATCTTATAGAGACGCCCTGAAGGCAAACCCCTATGAAGTAATGGTGAAGTTTTTGGAAGATTTTTATGGTTGTTTTGAGTGGTGATGAAAAGACAGGTTTGGAATGCAGAGGTGTGGTAATTTTGCTTGCTGGTCGTCAAAATTGGTGGAAATGGTGAATGCTGAAGGGAATGATGGTTATATGGTTATAACCAAGTCAAGGGTTATAATCAGGGTCAAGGGATTAGAGGTCGTGTTAAACCAAGAGAATGTGGGTGTGAATAGGGATGTGAAGTGTTTTTGTGGGAAAATGGGTCATACGATTTCTGAATGTAGATGGGCAACTGGCTTGTTTTAGTTGTGGGCAAGTGGGTCATTTGGGCCATGAACTGGCGGACCCGCAAAGGTGGTGTAGGAGATGCGAGTGTGGATTCATGGTGCGTTTGATTGTCCACAGGCGAGTAAGAAGCGAGGCAACCAGTATGTGGAAACTGTGGTATCGAGGGGCTTTTTCTAGGATGTGTGGGTCCCCTAGAAACACTTGTATGAATGTGGGAAAATAGGCATGTGCTGAATGTGGCTGGAGGTGAGACAACCGGAGGGGCAGGTCAGGTAATCCTGGTGATGCTAGGTATTAGGTAATGGTGTTAGTGTCCGGTCAACCGGTTAGTTGGTCAGGCTGTTGAGATGAATAGGAATGGGTAAACGTGAGTGAGGTAGGGATGAACACGGCCAATAATCAGGTAAGGGTAATCAATCCGGGAAACGAGTTGCCTTGAGGGTTGCAGCTGGTGAACCCTCAGGTGAGATTAGGTTGTCACAGATAGGGGATGTCAGTGTCGATGTGTTTTCAGTTGGTCCTGTGAATGAATGTATGAGTATTAAGGTTTATTGTGGAGGTATTGAGGTTCGTGCTTTGATTGATACTGGGTGTATGGTTAGTGTTGTTAAGGAGCATATGATAGGATGAATATAAGGGAAGATCAGAAAGAAGTCGGTAGGGGTCATATCAAAGGAATTAGTAATGTGTTGGTACCGGTTGAAGTTAAATTTAGAGAGAGCGTTAGGATAGGAGGAATAGGCATGGAGGAGAGTGAGTTTATGTGATTGATAGTAGGAACGAAAAGTTTGATGTGTTATTGGGATATAAGTTTTTGAGTGCGAATGGGATAGTTATTCATCCTGATCGAAGGATGATAGAGAAGAAGGTGAATAAGGATGGGAAATGTCAGAGGTATGTGAATGATTTTAGGGAAGTAGATGTGAAATTGGTGAAAGGCGTGGAAGTGTTTGCTTTAGAGGATAGGTTGAAGACGGATAAAGTAGTAAGTGTGAAAGTAGGTTGGAATGCGAATGTGGGTGTGGATGAAAACCAGAATAGCATGTTTCTGGTGGATGGTTATGATGCAAGGTATAGGGTGAAAAGGGTTGCACATGTATTCGATGTTATAATAGATTTGAATAATCCTCAGGTATGTATGCAGAAGGTGCCTGATGTGAAAAGAAGAAAGTGAGAGATAAGGGTTGAGTGATGTAGTTGTAAGTTGTATTCTGTTGTATTAGAGAATTCCGAGAGAGAATGATGTTGTGTGTTTTGCTGGTGATATGGAAAGAAAAAAGGATTGGGCTGTATGATGAAATGGTAATAAAGTTAAAATTACCGGAAGGTTTTGAATGAGGTAAGGAGACAAAAGTTTACGAATGTTATGGGAAAAGGAAAGAAAGCGCTGAGTCAGGGCGATGAGATTTGGGATGCGAAATGCCTGCATGTCCGCATTAGTGTATAGCGGATGACACCCCAAATATATCAACGTCCTCGGGCACTTTCCTCCCCCGTTTGTACGAATGAGATTGAAGAGCAGTGTGAGGAGTTAGAGCGAATAGGTGTGTTGGAAGAGAGTGAGAGTCCGGGGAATAGTCCGATTGTTGCCTTGTGCGAAAGCCTGATGGACGATTGAGTATGCATTGATTATCGTAAGGTGAATGAAAAGACTGTGAAAGATAGGTTCCCTATGTGTGTAGTTTCAGAGTGTGTGTATAGTATGTATGGAAATGGGAAAGTGTTTACGAAATGGATTGCGTGCGTGGTACATTCAACATGCCAGTTGAGAAGATAGTGGTGTTGTTGAACTGCCTTTTCGACTGCCAAACGCGGCATTATCAGTTTAGAAATTTTAGCTTTGTGAAAGATGTTATCGAAGGTCTTCCATATGTCTATGAATGTGGTTATGATGATTCCCAGAAGAATGTGGGGGGATTGGTGTTTATAGATGATATATTAGTGATGAATGAATCTTTCCCTGAGCATTTAAAGTTAGTGAATGATGTGTTGAAAAAGTTAGAGGAGGTAGGTATAAAAGTGAAAGTTGAGAAGTGTGAGTGGTTTGCGGATGAGGTTGAATTCTTGGGACATAAGGCGAGTGCAACAGGTTTGAAAAAGGCTGAAAAGTTTATTGAGAAAGTTCGGCAGTTTCCGAAGCCAAGGAATGTTAGAGAGTTAAGAGGATTTTTAGGTTTGGTAGAATTTGGAAGGAAGTTTATGAAAGATTGTTCGGGAGTGATGAAACCCTTGACTGAATGGACTGGGAAAAAGAAGAGTACGATTGTGAAGTGGAATGATAAAATGAATGAAGCGTTTGAAAAGTTGAAAGCGGAAGTCTCGAAGGATGTAGAGCTGGCCTATCCGGATTATAGCGAGAATGCGAAACCTCTGGAAGTGTATACGGATGCAAGTGGGTATTGTATGGGGGGTTGTTTGATGCAAGAACAGGTGATTGATGGGATTGAAAGAAAACGAGTGATTGCGTATGTTTTGAAAGCATTTAGTATGACGGAGCGAAAGTATTCCACGATTGAAAGAGAGTTGGCTGCTTTGAGGTTTTGTTTGAAGTCGTTGCGTCCGTTTTTGTTTGGGATTAAGTTTGTTGTGCGAACGGATCACCAACCCTTGGTGTATTTGCAGAGAATGAGGATAGTTGATAGTAGGCTTGCAAGAACTTTGGAAGATTTGAGTGATTTTGATTATGTGGTTGAGTATGTGCCGGGTGAAAAGAATGAGATTGCTGATTTGATGTCAAGAATGCCTGGGAGTGAGAGTATGAATGAAAAGGTAGTGATAGACCCGGATTATTTACCTAAGGGATTGATGAAGGGAAAGGAAAGTCAAGGTGGGGGTGATTCCATGTTCGAAAGTGTGTTGTATGGGTTACAGGATTTAGCTGGGGATAGGTTGAGTTTCAAGAGTGCCTGAGATAATCTAGAAGATTTGCGGAGGGAAGTTATGACTGAGGTGTGTAAGAAACCTGAGCAGATAGGGGATTAGGAAAGTGAAATATTTTATGAAGAGTTAAAGGCTATGTGGTAAACGTAGGTTGTGCTTCCGGTGCAAGAGTACTGAATTGTGTGAGTAAGTTGTTAAGTAGTTGGTATGTGTGGCATTATGGTGGTGAGGACCGGTTTTGTATAGGAGTGAGGTGTAAGTGGTATGCAAAGGTGGGAGAGCCTTTCAATTTACAGTGTTTAAGTGGGTATACACTATAATTGGGTAAATCGAGAAAAAAGAGTATGATAGGAAGTATGTTTTGAATCGGGAGTTGGGGAGGAGTGTCTATTAGAGAGTGATGAGAATGTGAAAATGATTTGTCCAGGGGAAATCGAAGAGGTCGTGTATTGCGAGCATGGGATAAGTGGAAGAATGGAGTGGAAAGTGCAAGGTGGCAATGGGAGAGAAATTTCAATCTCTTTACTCACTTCATCAATTTTCTTTAGGTGAATTGCATCTGTGGTACGAGAGATTTGAGCAATAACGGCAGATAGAGAGGAGAGTACGAAGGTGAAGATCAAAGGGATTGGGTCAGGTGATTTTGTCGCTTTTGAAGAGGTTTTGTTAAAGGTAGTAATAGGAACGCTAGGGGAAGTGGAACATAGGTTTGTTGTGCTGGACGAGGAGCGAATGCCGTACTGTTTTTTGTTTGGGATTGACTTTTTGAGAGTGAATAGGTTGTCCGTAGATGTAGGGAATGAAAGGTTGTTGAAGGGAAGTCGTGAGATTGTTAGAATGCAGAAGGAGAATTTGTGTGTGGCTGATTTTATGGGAATGGTGAGAGTTGGTGTGGGGGATGAAAAATTGCTAAGCATGAAAGATATCGTAGTAATGCAAGAGGAATGTCCTATGATATGTGAGCTGAGAAAATGTATTTTATCTGGTAAGGAAGGGTGTAGATGGGACCAGTTGATAGAAATTTTAGGTATTGCGAATCAGTTGTTGTGGTGATACTAAGTGTGGTTGTATTATAATTCGGAAAGTAAGAGAGGAGGATTTGTATGTACCGGTGTTTTCTGTAGTTGGAACGGTAGGGATGGCGTTAGTGATCCATCGTAGGTTTGGTCACATGGGAAAGTTTAAATTGTGGGAATGTATGAAAGAGAGAGTGTTTCATCCCTGGTTAAGAAAGATAGTGAATGATGTTGCAACTACTTGTGAGGAATGTCAGAAGGGAAAGTATCAGAGAATGTATGTGAAACCCCCGGTGTTACGAATGGATGTGAATGAACCTTTTGAGTTAGTAGTGATTGATTGCGTTTCATTGCCAGTGACTGCGAGTGGGTATGTAGGAATGGTGGTGATGGTGGATCACAAAAGTAAGTTTGCGTATGCTGTGCCGGTGAAGAATAAGACTAGTGCGAATGTGGCTAGGGTGGTAAGGGAAGTTTTGTTGCTGATGTGTGTATGTAAACCGAAGCGAATGTTGAGTGATAATGGACCGGAGTTTGTGGGACAGGCGTTTGAACAAATGTTGAGTGATTGGGGCATTGAACATGTGAGAACGACGCCGTATATGCCAAGTTCGAATAGGTTAGCAGAGAGAACGATTCGGACGTCTGAGCTGAGATGTTACGATGATGAGTGAAGAGAGAATTGATTGGGATTATTGGTAGGAAGACGTGTTGTGGCTTATATATGACTGTGCATTAGAGCAACTGGTATGTCTCCTATGTATGTATGTGTTGGAATTTTGAGAAGTTTTGTAAAACAGGTTGGGTTACCTGAATGGTGAAGGACGTTTGAGAGAAAGGTAGTTTAAAGTTTGCCACGGTTTTAAGTAGGGAGATAAGGTTTTGTAAGGAATGTAATTGAGAAAGTCGGTTGAATGATGAGTTAGATGAGAAGAGAGTTTGAGGGGCCGTATACTGTGAAAACGGGTTATGTCTAATGGGGTTAGTTATGTGTTGGAGGGTGAGGACGATGGTTGGTACGGAATTGTAGTTTCAGGCCCATTCAGGCTACAGTTGAGGCCGTGGAGGATAGCCCCCTGGTTATCTTACAGATCATTCAGTATATAAGTTTTGGTGAAAGAAGATGATTGGAATGAAAGGGGATATAGTGGATGATTTTTGGTTAAAGGGGAAAGAGTTAGTGTTGGTAGAAGAACGGAAAAAGAAGCGCAAAAGAGGAATATCGGTAATGTGAGTAGGTTTAAAGGTGTTAATTGATGGATGATAATGAGAATGATGAGTATTTTTCAGGTTTTTGGTGGAATAATGGGAATAATGAGCAGAGTTTAAGGAAAAGTACGTATACTGTGTGTAAGTTTCCTTTGGATGAAAGTGAGAGTGTGTTAGTAGGATTGAGAAATATTAGAGATAGGAAGTGGCATATGGAAGTGGATAATTGATGTAAATATTGTGTGGAATTGGATAAGTAGTGATGTTTATAAAGACGAATGCCAGGATGAGAGAGATCGGAGAAAGAGAATTGCGAGATGTCCTGAGCGATTACCATAGGGAGGAAGGTGTGATGAAAGTGTGGATATGCAATGAAAGAGAGGAAGGTGGGAGAAATAAACCAGTGAAAGTGATGGAATAGGAGAAACCGTTTACTAGGAGTAGAGGCGTTGTAAAAGAGTATGATTGGGTGATGACAACGGCGTTATAAATGGATAGTGATTGTGGGTTTAAAAATTATGAGACAAACTTAGGTGGGAGGGATGTAGTAGTTCAGTTTTTTTGGCTGTTGTCTCATAATTTTATTTTGTCTGTTTTTAGGTACAGGGCGAATGATGAAGATGAAGAGCCTACCTGAGACGAACGTCAAGGAACAAGGAGAGCGCTTGGACTTGCAGTGGGGGAATTTAAAAAAAAAGTGAAAAAGGGGAAAATTAAAAATTAATTAATAATTTAAATTTCATTTGTTTAATTTAATTAATTTAAAGTTATTTAAAGTTATTTAAAGCAAGCGAGAGTAATTCATTTTTTATTTTTTGCAGTTAAAGTAACGTAAACTTTTGAACACTGTGGATTTATTTATTTTTTGAATTTGAGATTATTTTGAGATATTGATTGAATGGTGATTATTTAAATATAAATGAAAATTTCCGATTTATGAGAGAGAATATCGTTTATGGGAATTCGTATGAGGAATGGTGGACTGGAATATAGATGTGGATTCATTCTTTAATATTCTTTGGTAAGGGTAATGATTATTTTCATTTTCTGTTGAATTATTTTGATTAATTCATAATTGGTATTATTATTATTATGAGTATTGTTAACAGTAGATTTCTGTTCTTTTTCAAGATTGAAGTATTGGGTTCTGGTGGTCCAGTCTTGTTTGGTGGTCTGCTGTCTTGTCTGTTCTGTTGGACCGTAGAAGGTAGAAGAAAAAAAAAACTGAACAATAATACTGTTCAGGTACCGATACTAACTATTTTGATGTTGATTTTTTGGTTGAATTTAGTATATTGATTTTTTTAATGGTCTAATTATTTCATGAGATTGTTATTTAGTTTTTAATGCTTCATTCAATAATAATGCAATTTTTAATGAT
>JABUQX010044234.1:5000-20000 GCA_015478945.1 Trachelipus rathkii | reverse complement strand
AATCAGAACATATAAAAAAGTCGATGAATATATAAATGTAAGAGGATGTAATAGTACGTCATTTAGTTATATTTTTTATTTATAATTATACTGCTAAATTATATAGTTATAAGAGATGGACACCCTGATTATCTAACTTGTCAGTGTGGGAACTGCCTGCTAAGTTTTTAAAATAAAATTGGTATAAAAAAATTCCAATTAAGATTTTAATTTTATTAGTATACGGAACTGTTGTTCAACGAATAATCCAGGCAAATGTAAGATTCACAATTAATGATTAAAACAGGTTATTATAAAGTGGAAATACTCGAGGGGTTTAATTAAATATATTAGATTTTCTATTTTTGTTCTAAATGTGATGGCAAGATGATTTTAATTCTAATTGTCAACTCTATAGGTATAGTAAGTCTCAATAATTTTTGTTACAACTTGGAAATGAACTCTAGAAATTATTAATATATATTACTATAATATCATATATATATATATATATATATATTATATATATATATATATATATATATATAATAATATAATATATATATATATATTAATATATATATATATATATATATATATCTTTCTTTCTTTACCTACCTCTTTTTCCCAAGACTTGGGAGTAAGGTGCGCTACAAGCATCGAAAAAGAAAGCAGTAGGAGAGTATGACAAATGTCGAAAAAGAAAGCCCCAGCCTTACGCCCCCTCTGTACCATTAATAGTGAAAACTCGTCACAGACAGGAAATCCACCTAGAGTTTCATGGGACCGCGACGGGCCTTCACTATGGTAAATCGTCAATGTAAGGGGTTCATCCCTATTGGCCCAGGTGGGCCACAACCATGCCCCCATACAAAACCCCGCCATTCTCTCCTTTCATGCACCTTTATTCTCGCCTCTGACAAACTCCACATTTCTCTCCTTCAGACATTCGTTCACCGACTCGATCCACTTTCTCTCCGGGTCCCCAGCCGGTCGGTTCCCAACACACTCACCACTATTACATTCCGGTGCTTGAACCCAATTTTCCGGGACATCATGATCATCCTTCCACATGCACCAAACATCTCCTAACATACTTTGTCATTTTATTCGTCATTTTAACCCCTTTCTTCGACACCAACCACAACTTCTCTAATAAGTTTCATTTCCTCATTTTATAATTCTTGTCACATCTAGCATGCTCCTAAGATTGTTCCATCTGAAGCACAATTGAAACTTGTAGATCATACTCGTATTCCAGACCCACGGAAGTTTTCACTAGCTGCAATATAATAACATAGTTGTGTAACAATTGCATACCCTTCATGTAAGACCATGAGCGCACTCAGAGACTAGTCCCTTTACATTTCACCAACGATTTAATTGCACCAGCAAAATTCCTGCCATTCACAACTGTTCCTTAATACACTCGCACATCCGTTCCCTCTCATCCAACACATACCTAAATATTTTAAACTCAGACACTTGCTCCAGCTGCTTCACCAGTCTAACATAAGCTTCACAACGAGGATGTCCTAACTCACAACCAGTAACCGTACTCTTTATCTACTTTTACTTTCAAACCCCCTCCTTTTACATACCCTGCCAAATCCTTCTCCACTAATCCTCTCAAACTCTCTTCAGATTCGCCACACAGAACCAAATCATCCGCACATAATAGGTAAGATCTGCACCCATCCACTCATCTCATCATTCTAACACCATTTCCGGTCCATCCCCACCTCGAATTCTTTCATAACCCCATTCCATATACAAATTGAAATAACCAAGGAGACATAACACAAAACTGTCTCACTCCGCCTATTAATCCGTAAACCAATCACCATTAACACCATTTTTATTCTTACACACGCTCACTATCGTCATACATACTTTTGATTCCATTCAGAAAGCCTACCACCAACACCATATATCCATAATACCTGCCATTAAAAAGCTTCCCTATTAACTCTATCAACGCCTGTTTCAAAATCCATAAAAGCTAAATATAATTTATTCTTCTTCTCCCCATTTTTCTCATCATTTGTTTTAATGTTAAAGATTTGATCCACACATCCTCTACCACTCCTAAACGCACGCTTGTTTTTCACCAAATCAGTCGATATATATAATATACTATATATATATATATATTAATATATATATTATTATTATATATATATATATATATTATAGTATATATATATATATATATATATTATATATATAATATATATGAGCGGGATTATGACCGCTGGGTTATATTCTTATAATAAAAGGTTAAACTATGAAACCTTTTATTATGTCATATTATTTTATTGCATTTTGATTTATAATCATTATTTTTGTATTTTGACACTAATCTCAACTTTTTAAAGCAAATGGATTATTTAACATTTTTTTTTATATTTGTCACTATAAAAGAATCATAAATAATTATAAATCATTTATTATTTATTTTTGAATTTTTAAAATCGGTTACTCACTGAAGGTGTTAATGACACTAGTAAGAACAATCAGTAAAGCTGATAAAAATGGTTCTTACCTGAATACGCTGATTATCATTTACTGTGGATCCATTGTTGATTTGTCGTGGAAGAAATTATATTTTTCATTGGGAGGTTATCAAATTATGAATAAAGTAAACAAATTCAATTTGGGTATATTAATGTATATACTAATTACTTCGTATTTATATAATATATCTACATATTTTAATATCATATCTGTTTAAGTGGCATGATGTCTCAAATGAATTTTAAAAGTTACTCACTGAGTGTGAATACTAATATGAATAATCTCTTCCATTTGGATAAGTGTTAATGTCAGTATATTAAAAAGTGAGATGTATAAGATAAAGTTGCAATAAGTAATGGATGATTAGCAAGAAGCCAAAGATTTCTGTCAGTAGAGGGATGAAATAAAAGGTTGTCATTAGAGAAGTGATAATTGCTGGAATCTAGTGTCAAAAATATATATTCTCTGGCGAAGGAAGTTAATTAGTTGTATATATTAATTAATCTCGATAATGTTTTACAGTTATCCAAATTGTTGTTGATTTGTCGTTCAGCCATCAGTTATTGTATTTACTTGAGAATAAAGAAAAAACCCCATTCGATTGCATCATTATTGCCGGGGTAAGTTGTTTATTAATATTCCTGAAAATAAACAACAATTAAAGATTATAGAAACTAAAGTTACTTTTCATTTAGGTTTTTTTTTTTTAGTCTGAATTCAAGTTTTTCGTTGGATGTTTCTCTTGAGCTATTTTAAACTTAAGTTTTGAAGAGATTTATGAATTGAAGAGGGTAACCTTAAAACTGAATACTCATATCAGATTTTTGGATTGTCATTGTAATGAAAAACACGGAGATAATAAAGTTAAAACAGAAATCATTACAAAGGTAATTAATTGAAGTAGAAGCCAGATTAATGTACCAAAAGATAAGTTAGTAAAGGAAATTAGTTGTCTAAACTGTAACTGAATTTCAATTATAGTATCGATTTTAATTTACGTTATAGTAAAAAATCTTAATTAAAATATCCATATATAATAATCATAATACTTCATCAGCATAATGTAATTTCATAGTATTTAAATTTAAAAGATTTAGTTATATATATTATATATGCAAATTACATATCTTGAATAGGAAAGTAATAACTGTAAGTGAATACTTATCGTAGTGAAATAGTTTCATGTAATATCCATAGTAATTCATTAATATATATAATAATAGTTTTTAGTCATCATTCTTATTCTGTGGATTAAATTAGGTCTACTTAGAGTAATCATTCATTATCTGTGATTTAACATAATAATATTTCTTCTATAGGTGAGAGTATTAAATTACTATTCTGATTTTATGTGTGAATTTAATCCATAATTGTTGTCGTCTATAGGGCTATGTTTTTCTCTCAAGCCCAATCAAAGGGAAGCAGTAAAACCCCATCAGCCTTTTTATATTACTCTAATATGTAACTTTCAACGGTAAGCAATACTGTAAATATATTAGGTGGTATATAGCATGATAAAGAATTAGACTCAGCATTACGTTGGGCGTTAAAATCCCTAGTTAGATCCTTTTCACTTCGTCTCAGGTGTATGTAATATAAATTTGATACATATATACCGAACCATATAGAGCCTTAATTTTATTTACTCAAAATATTAAGTTTAGTTAGATGTAGCGATACTTAGCATCGAACAAATGGTAGGAGGAGCTCAATGATTATGAATTCGAAATACGGCATATCACTGGGAAAAGGAATGTAGTTGCCGATGCCATGTTTCACACTCTGGTAAATGAAAATGCAGACCCCACGACCAAGAATTCTATCTTAGATTTTATACCTGAGGGATATTTTCAGATAGAAATAGAGGGGGAGGCGACTCGTCATTTAAATGTTTCGCCATGTTTTTATATAGTTCAGTAGGTAGACATTTGGAATTGCGAGATATCATTGTAAACGAACTTCAAAAGCATCCGCATAAATATAAATTAATAGGTAAACAAATACAAAAATGATTATGATTACTAAAATTACCTGGACAATTGCCAATACCGGAGGTTATTACTGCCTTTAGTGAAATATACAGAAGTCCAGTACATGTATATTACAATAATGATAAACTAATGATATATGGTGGAACATCCGAGAATATGATTTGTTACTTGAAATGTCTCTGTGGATTTCATTATAATTATTTAATGGCCACCGCTGTTGACCTTGGTAATTCACACCCATAGCTTAGCTAATTCAATAAATTCAACTAATAGAGTATCAAAGCTAATAGTTGAATTCAGAATTTATATAATGCACTTTCTAATTTACACTTTTGACACTTCATATGCTAACTTCTTAATACACTACCGTAAAAATTTCCATTGTATAAAAATAAGGGAACTAAATTCCATTACTGATAGTTTATATTAATCACTTGTGGATACACTATTAAAAACTTGGGTAGTATAAAAAAATAGCACAGGAAAAAATAGCCATGGAATGAGTAGAAAGTTGTAGTTTTAGATAATAGTAGTATATAGTGATAATATATAGTAGGATATAGTAATAGTATATAGTAGTATATAGTGATAGTATATGGTAGTATATAGTGATATTATTTTATGGAAGGAAATTAGGTTTTACTAATATTTCTATATTGGTAAAAGTTAATAATGATTCTAGTCTAATCTCTTAAGGTAAAAAGAAAATTTTATTTTTTACTTACAGCTGTTCTTTTAGGTTGAAGGTTGAAAAGCTGATATCCACAGTATGTCTTTTCAATAAGAGTATTATTCGAAGAATTGCAAGCCACACATACAGATCTGAAAACAAAAAAACGTTATTAAGGTAACCTCATTCAAGTATTGTGGTTGCAGCTAACCACAATGTTTGTTCCTTGTATTGCTATAAAATTAATGTTTAATAATTAACCGAAATTTTTATTTTCAGAGTTATTACATTTCACATTTTTATAGATGATTTATAGATGATGTAGGAATAATTTATTATATTACAAAGATAGGCATTTTAAATTAAATTCTAAATCTACAGCCAAATTTTTATCTTTTTGATATTTGAAGCAATTGATAAAACAATTAATTAATCAGTAAAAGAATTTTGAATATTCATTTAAAACTTATTATTTATTGATATTTAAAACTTAAAAAAATTTACATTCAGAATTTTCATATTAGTTGGAGACTTTGTTTAAATATGATTTAGATATGCTTATTTTTATTTTAATGATTTTAAGATCTTGCACTGATCACTGTACTATTCTTTCTAGGTACAATGTTGTCTGGTCCATTGTCAGCTGTGTACACATTCCCAATTCTATCAATTATTGTAAAAACATTTACATATCTTTTGTAACATTCATAATGTCTTTACTTGCTGTAGTAGGCTCAAGTGAAGCTTCCTTGTTTCATAACCAAAAGAAATATTTAAGGGAAAATTGTGGGGTCTTGGTGAGAGTAGATTTTAGTTCAGGGAGGCATATTTCTGCTTGCCCTGAGGTAGTCAAAGATGTTATGTCAGAAGGAGTAAGTAATGTACTCATATGGTCATTAACTCCCTTAGCTTGGAAACGAAAAAGATTAGTCACCCAAGAAGGGAAGGCTACAGATGTTTTTGAGCCAGTAGAAGAAGATTTCGATTTGGAAAAAGTTGCAGAGATAATGACGGAGGTCACAAAATTGGCAATAAAGTGTAATCCGAGGGTGAATGTTTATTTGCTGATACCTCCCATACAGGACATGGGATCTTTTAATGATAAGAGAATAGCGAGAGATTGGGGAGAAAAATTTTCAGGAACATTTGATAAAAAGTTGGAACAATTAGCCAATCCTCAGTATGAATGGCCTGGGAAAAGTGTGATTTTGGGTAACGAAATATTAGATTTCTTTTATGGGTTTGCCAAGGATGACGAACGTTATACATCAACTCCACATATAAAGTTTATTAATAAGGAAACCACGTTTATGAATTCTCCTATCATACCAGATGTTATTCACCCCAAAAAAAAATTTTTTGGAGAAATTTATGGATAAGTATGGGAAGTCATTAGCTGTTAAGACCGGAAAAGTTTGTTCAGTAGCCGGTTGTTCCAGGAAGATACACCCAAAAGTTAGTACAGGTCAGAGACCTAAACCCTTGATGAAAACTCCCACATATAATAGTAGAAATCAGAATGTGAAACCTTACACCCCTAGTTATGATTATCCTTCTTACAGGAAAAGTTATTCAAACCCACAGTCTTCTGCTGATTCATATTATGATAATGTACAGGAACGAACTAATTATTCGACTCCTCCACCACAGTCTAGTTATGAACAAATGAATTATCCCTCTTCAGCTTATTCCCAATACCCAGTTCATAGCTCAAATAATAATTCTGAATATGGAAAAACATTTGGAGATGTAGCTTCTCACAGTCAAAATGTTTTGCCATCAGTCCCTAATTATGGTATTATAGCCAATAATAGTGGGTATAACCCAAGTTCATTTTCTAATTCTGATTATGATATTATAGTCTCTCAGAATTACCCTCGTTGTTAAACATATCTTGATCCTAGAATATTAAATATTCAACAAACCATGACTAGGTACGCCATGAATCAGATGTTTTGGGACTTAATGTCCGAGGAACAGAAAGATATGGCTTTAACTCAGTGGATAAATATTCTCAAGGAGAAAAGATCTACCTCTCGTAGTCTTTCTTCATTATCCGCTTCTGCTACTAATATATTTCATGTATAAGCAATATATTAATGAAGATAAATGTAAAAAGAATTATTTATTTTGAAAATTTTGTTAAAGAATTTATTTAAGAGAATTTATTTTTGAATTTTTGTAAAAGAATTATTTATTTTAAATTCTTGGAAAATCGTTAAAAGATTGGTTCTTCTTTGGAACTGTAGTTTATAAAAGTTGTCTTTGTTTAAATTAGTACCCGCATCTTCTTCCCTTGGTCCTGAGTCTTCCATGAAACATGGAATTAAAAATGGTGAGGGTTTAGGCTTAGTGGGGGAGGATGTAAGGTGGATTATGACCCCGGGTTATATTCTATAATAAAAAGGTTAAAACTATGAAACTTTTATTATTCATATTTATTTTATGTATTTTATTTATAATTGTTTATCATTTATGATTGCTTCAGTTATCTCAACTTTTAAAAAACAAATGGATATTAACATTTTTTTTATACTTTCAGTTTGTCTGGAATTATAAGTAATGATAAATAGTTTATGTTTACATTTGATTTTTTGATTTGTAAAATAACTTTCTTAAGAGATTAATGGCAATAGTAAACAATAGTAAAAGCATAAAACGGTACTTACCTGAAAACGTTGATTAGAATTTACTGTGGATACAATGTTGATTTGTCGTGGAAGAAATTATATTTTTCATTGGGAGGTTAGTAATTATGAATAAAGTAATAAAGTCAATTTGGTATATTAATTATATTATATTCTTTAAAAACTTTAAAACTGTTAATTGATTTCTTGAATGAGTAAAACCTGAAATAATAATAATAATACATTAAAAATTAGACATAAAAGTAATAGAGTAATTGCATAAGGAAAGATAAACTTTAAAAGAATAATGTTTTACAGTTATCCAAATTATTGTTGATTTGTCGTTCAGCCATCGATTATTGTATTCACTTGAGAATAAAGAAAAAACCCCATTCGATTGTATCATTATTGCAGTTTTTTTTTTGTTGGACTGATTTCAAGATATTCGTTGGATGGTTTTTTTTTTGGTCTGAATTCAAGTTTTTCGTTTGGATGTTTCTCTTTGAGCTGATTTTCAATTTAAGTTTTGAAGAAATTTATGAATTAAAGAAACCTTAAAACTAAATACTTATATCAGATTTTTGGATTGTCATTGTAAAGGAAAACACAGAGATAATAAAGTTAAGAAATAGATGCATGATAGAAATATAAATATTAATGGATTGTAAAAGTATGGTCTTAAATGATTAAATTGTAAAGAAAATAGTCTCTAACTGCAATTGAATTTTCATAAGTACGTTTAATTTACTTATAGTACAATCTTAATAAATTTCAATAACAAACTCATCAGAATAATATTCATAGTATTAAATTTAAAAGATTTAGTTTAATCGATCATATCTTGCATGAAAGTAAAACTTAGTTAATACTTATCAGGAAAGTTTTCAGTAATATCATAGTAATTCACTAAATAAATAGTAGTTAGTAATCATTTTTTCTGTGATTACAAATTAGTCTCTTTGGATTAATCATTCTTTCTGTGATTACAAATTATTCTCTTAGGAGTAATCATTCTTTTTGTGATTACAAATTGTTCTCTTTTGATTTTGTTCTCATTTTGCTTGTTGGTGAGACTTTTTTTTGGAATTTTGTCTTTCGTTATAATCATTCTGTTGATGATTATAAACAGTCCTCAGTTTTTCATGAAAATCTTATTCTGGTAATAGATTTTCCATTTCTTGTACATTTTGTATATATGATATCATTAAAAATATTAAGTTACACTTCTTTTCTTTCTCACCTCTAAAAATTGTTTTTGCCTTATCATCAATAACTGATTAATGTAACTTAATCTTCATACCTATTCACTTACTCACACGCAACTCAAGCAAACAACACTGAGTGGTTCACACTAGAACCAGGCTAGGCAAAAGCTGCCCGCCTGATATTGACTGAAAGTGATGTCAGAACTTCCAATAGCCTGGTGATCATTTTCTTAAGGTAGCATCCCAAAGTTTCAAAACATAAAATATCCTTCCATGGCGATGTAGTTAGTCTACATATTAATCAGAATTGTCAGTAATTGAAAAGCTGTACAGGTTTAAAGGCATTTCCGATTGAAAAAGAATTTATTTTTATAATTTCTTAAAGTTATTTGCATATATATTGTTACAAATCAACTGGGATAATTAATATATAGTTAGGTGAGGTTATAAGATGCAAAGGAGATATATATAAGAGAAAGAAATATACACTGGTAATATATATATATGATATAAGATATATATATATGATATGGTTACAGCAGAGAGGTGCATGAGAGAGTAGAAGCGCAAGGTAAGCTGTCAGCATATACATATATATAGAGCTATATACAGAGTGCAGGTATAGTACAAAGTATATAAGGAACATGGGCCTGGGGGAAAAGCCAGTCAAAACGATACTTTTTTTTTTTTAACAAATCTTGAAAATTGAAATTTTAAGTTAGATCAATATTTAATAGTTTTTTTTCACATTTCGAGTTTCCTCAATGAAATTGAATGAAAATGAGAAAATAAAATAAAGATTTTAAAATTTTAAAATTCCATTTTCTGTGTAAATTGAATTTGGGAAAGCCGGTCCATTGGTTTAGGAAAACCAGTCATTAAATATTATTATGTTTATGCTTGTCCATACTAATTTTAATTAGTAATTTAAATAAAGAAATAGTTTGAATATCGTTATAGAATTAATAGTTCGTACAGTTAGTGTACAAGTCTAAATTACACTACACAAACATTTTTAATTCTGAACTTTTTTACCCTAGGTTTAAACTTATGAAATTTTATTTAGAACTAATGTTAAATAAACATTAAAAAAAGAGTATACAAATAATAGAATTTTACATTAATACATATTAATACACTTTTTAACAAATATGCACTTTATATTACAGGTAGGCCTATGTACGTACATTCATGTGAACTTGACAAAAAAAAAATACATATTTTATAAATTTGAATTATTAAAAGATCGTAGTTGATATGACAATAATAATAATAATAATAATAATAATAATAATACAATGAATAAATAAAATAATACAGTACCAGTAGCACTTTTGAACAAAATAGGCACTTTATATTACGAATAGGCCTACGTATGCTATTTTCACACACATCCTTGACTAAAAATTATATATATTATTATAACAATTATGACAATCAATTTTAATAATTTAATAATAAATAATAATAGTATATATCTATTAACAAAAGCAGGTACTGGTTATTAAATAAAAACTGTACCTGTGAGATAATAGTACCAGTAATGATTTAAATTTTTTCAGTCAATGTAAAAGGAAGCGATAGGAAGCGAAAAGATTCACAATATTTGTTAAGTTTTACTATATATATAAAAATAGTGTAATGATTATTAAAAACTAAAAAAATTGACCTTTTTTTATAAGTTTAGTGATGATCACACATTTTCCCCCGCCTGACCAGTTTTACCCTGAAATCCAAACCACTTAATAACTTTAAAATAAGTTTAATATTTTAAATTTTTTTACATGGAAATGTTAAAAATATACTTCCCACAGCATCTAAATCAGCCCTAATATCTTAACTAATGATCATAATGTCCAATGTTTCAATAAAAATAAATACTCCATGTTAGTAAATTTGACTTGTAGTGTAAGTTAGTTTGTTTTAAATCTTTATATGTAAGAAATATATCTATTTACTGCCTAAAAATCTTTCAATTGGAAAATGCTTTATTTACAAAAATATTATGAATATTAAAAGTGACTGGTTCTCCCCTCTGTGACCGGTTTCAATTTACGGTGTATATAGATATAGAGCAAGAAGAAGTAAAGGAGAGGTATACAGCTATATATTACAAGAGGTGAGAGCAGGTGAGCAGGTATATATATATATAGGGTTCTACTACGTTTTCTTTTTTTTTAAAAACACGTTTTTTTTAAAAGACCAAAGGCCCAAATTTTTTTTTTTTTTTAAATTACTATTTTTAAGATAGTATTTCAAGTCTTTTTAGGGTATTTAGCATTAAAATACAGTAAATACAAGGCAAAGCAAAAGAGGTGTATAAGAACAGCAGAGGCAGCAGAGTTGGTACCAGAGTTAAATTTATATTAGTGCTCTAGCATATAATTACACATTTCACATGATCTGACACATATTATTATTATTATTGATTATTATTAAATATATATATATATATAGATGAGATATATACATATATGGTGATATTTGGAAATATAAGAGGGTATATATATATATATATATATATATAAAGTATAAAGGTATATATTTCTCTTTTCTCTTTCTTTATCTTCCTTTATTTTCTCAAGAATGGGAAGGTGCTTATGAGAATGGAAAAAGAAAAGCAGTAGAAGAGCATGACATAAATCTAAAAGAAAGCCCAGCCTTCATCACTCTATAGTACTGATAATGTCAATTAGTGCGAACTCATCGCAGTCAGAAAATCCAATCCTAAAGCTTTCATGGGGACAGTTATGTGACCTCACTATGGTAGATCAGTTTGGGTAGTAGTATACTTATCCCCTATATAAATTCTGCATCTTTCTGAAATCATCATTTGGTGTGGCTTCAACTTCTTTTTTACTTCTAACCGCTTTCATCACCTCTTCATTCCACCATTCGTTGTTAAATATTCTTACTTCCTACTCTAGCACATCCACATACTTCCTTTGAACTACTAACAATTGCGCTTCCTTCATTTGCCCCCTGATTTGTTCAGTATCAACTGTCACATCTCAAACTGATTACTGTTGTTTTTCTACATACTTTGATCTATTAGTCTCTGTTCACTTAACTTTCAGCCTTAATTCTGCACTTCTACTCCTCTTCTCGTATCACCTTCCTCTCTCATCCATCTTAATAACTTATTTTTACATAGAACAATATAATGATCCGATAATCCCATTCCCAAACCCTCACTGATTTATCGTATCCAACACATACTGGAACATCTCCTACTTCTGTCTAATATTGTAATCAATCACATACTAGGTATATACATATATATTCTCTCCTGATCACTTTTTTCTCTAAATAAAGACTGGAAAAGTAAGCAATGTTATCAGAAAAGAAAAGCAGAAGAATAAGAGCAAGTGGAAAGAAAGCCCAGCCTTTACCCCCCTCTATGTTCATTTAATTAAAAGAACTCAAGTTTAGCTGAAAATCCAACTATAGTAGCTTTCATGGACTGCAGATGGACCCTGCTCATGGTAAACCGTCGCGGAAGGGTTCATCCCTTTGACCCAGGGCCACAAACCATAACCCTCTACAAAACCCAGCCATTCTCACTTATTATAATTTTTATTCTCGCTTTCAAGATATTTAGGTTCTTTCCTTCTCTAGATATCTTCTGCTACTTGACTCCAATCCAGACTTTTCTTCATCTCCACCTATTTACTTAAAACACACTCACAATATACATCTTTGTTGTTAAAACCGACCCATTTATCATCCTTTCCATAATCAAACCATCTAAACATACTTCACATTTGCAGCCTGCTTAATTCCTTACGTTACCTCTACATAAATCCTAATATATTCATTCCTATTTTATCAATTCTTCTCACACTCCACACGCCCCTAAGTTAGTCCATCTGAACACATTGAACTTTAGATTCATACTTCTTATTCCAGACCATAACTACTATACACAACACAGGTAACAACATACCGTCATGTAAGACCCTAGCGTTAGCCTAAAGACTTCTAGGTCCTCAAATGAATCTGTCATTTTGAAAAATCTAAATAATCTTCCTGCCATTCAACTTCCTTACTCAAACTGTATCTATAAGCTCCATTCTCATCCAAAGACAGCACCAAATATTTAAACTCAGACACTTGTTCCATCTGGTCAACGATCTAACATAACTTCACACTGAGGACTGTCCTCACTCCTAACCATAACCATATCCTCTTATCTACGCTACTTTTCAAACCCCTCCTTTACACCCTGCCAAATCTCTCTACCAATCCTCTCTCAAACTCTTCAGATTCGCCACACAAAACCAAATCTATCCTGATATAATAGGTAGGAACCATCCACTCATTCTCACTCATTCTAACACCATTTCCTTGTCACCCCCTTCAACTTTTTCATAACCCCATCCATATACAATTGAATAACCAAGGAGACATAATAACACTGCCTCACCCGCTATTAATACTAAACCAATCACTTTGACACCATTTATTCTTTTACACACGCTTCACCATTGCCATACATACTTTTGATTCCATTCAGAAGCCTATCACCAACACTGAAATGTCACCAACACCTGCCATAGACCTTCCTATTAACCCTATCGTCTCCTGTTGGGTAACCATAAACCTAAAGACATTATTTTCCTCTCTCATTATTTCTTTCTATCATTTGCTTCAATGTAAAGATTTGATCCAATAATATCCTCTGGCCTTATCGTGCTGAATTTTATTTTTCAAACACTGTTCCTTCAGTCACTCGACACACTTTTCGACCAAAACACCAGCATAAAACTTCCTTCACAATGACTAATAAACTAATAGCTCCCAGTACTTTAAGAGTCTCTTTGCCCTCCCTTACAGAGCAAAGTACTATTACTGCTCTCCTCCAACTTCCAAGGGAACTACCTCCATAAACGCTTTATTACACAACTTCAAGATCCAATCAATCACCATCTTGCTCCGTTTTTCACTTTACCAGTATCATCTATACCTGCAGATTTACCTATTTTCAACTCTTCACCTACCCATTTCCTCCTCTTGTTAATAACCCTCATCCCCCAAAATACCTATTCCTTCTGTACCATCAAACCCACACATAGTCATTATCACCCTCATTACTATCAATATTATACAGATTTTTCAAAGTGATCTTTTCCACACATTCCACTCACATCCATTTCATCAGTTACAAAACACCATCCCTATTCATTATTCTGAGCAGGTTCCCTTTATTCTCATTCTTAACCTTTCAAGGCTCCTTCCAGAAGAGCCTTAGCTTCCTTTTCCCTACATCCTCCTTCCAAACTGTTCATTTACCTCTTCTTTTCTCCTATGTAGTGCACCTTTTAGTATTTATTCTTTCCTCTCTTAGTGCATAATTCCAAATGATTCCTTTAAACTTCATCACGTAGCTTTGAAAGATCAACCAGTTTTTTTACTTTTAAACCTTTGCACTACCTCCTCTTCATCTCACCACTCACTGTTAAGATTCTTTCTTCTTTAGCACATCCATATACTTTTTTTGTACTGCTAACAATTGCTTCCTTCTATTGATGCCCAGATTTATTCAGTTTCAACTTGTTCACTATCTAGTCTGATTTATTTACAGCCTAATATACTTATCCCATACCTTGTTCTACTAAACTTCTCTTAATTTTACCCACCCTCTTCCTTGCAGACACCTTCTTTCTCCATCCAAGTCCTCCCGCACAACTAATTTACATTGATCAATATAATGATCCTGATAATCCCATTCTAAACCCCTCTCACTTATTTAACAACTTATACCTATTTTTAAATACCTTCTCCATACATGCTTGATTTTAAGCAAACGCGTCTCTTGCTCTGAACTGCATAAACCTCATATTACTTTAGTATACTAGTGGAAACCTTGTGTTAAAGAAAGGAGCACAGCAATGTTTAGTCTCCTCCCCTCACAGAAATCAATCACCTTCCTACTAGGATGGGCCGGATAATTAGCCGGATAACCGATACCGGATATCCGGGTTGAAGTTAAACCGATGTTAGATCCGGTC
>JABUQX010044233.1:30000-80718 GCA_015478945.1 Trachelipus rathkii | reverse complement strand
CATCTCCATCCAAGCCCCACTAACTTATTTACATAGAACAACATAATGATCCGATGATCCCATTCTAAGACGCCTAACTGATTAACATTACAACACATACTTTCACATCTCCTATTTCACCAAACTAATAATCATACTTTGTCACTTCGATACATCTTAATACACCAACTCTAGTATACTTATGGATACTCTTTGTGTTTAAAGAAGTCATTAGCTTACACAATACTTCTCTTCTTACACAGAATAATCACGTTCCTACATTCTATTTTCCTCGCCACCAAACACCTTTATACATCCTTTTTTGGACACCTATCAACCATTAGGTCCAAATGATCGATCTGAAGCCTATCACACCATCCAGAAATCATTCAAGATTATACCAAAAAAGTCGTACTTTCAACGTTTCCCTCAGATATAGTATATATATAATATATATATATTATATATATTTATATATATTATATATTAATATATATTTATATCATTATATATATATTATATATATTATATAGATATATATATATTATAATAATATATCTATATATATATATATATACCATTGTTGCTTATGGTATGTTGACATTTCCAAGTGCCTAAGTTCGTCGCAGTATTGACTGTTTGCGTTGTCATGATCACACTCATCCAACAATATGGGAGTATAAATATGTATATCCACACCCTCTTCTAGACAACATCTTACAGACATCCCTATCCTTATATCCCTACGTAGGTGAGAAAAAATTGGCCACATTGTATGTTGCGTGTCGTAGAAGGCGATAAGGGAAGGTGTGTAGTTAGGTTGGCTGCAGTACTACTTGTTTTTTTGGTAGGAATGCTAATAGCATGGCTGGAGGAAGGTGTGATATCGCAGTGAGTTCGGTTTCTATCCTTCGGCGAAAATATAATCGATATTGTATATGAATATGGTCAGAAGAATAAAACTGTTGAGGAGGATGAGGGAGAGAGGTGATGGATTGTATTTTGGTAGAAAGAGCAATTTGATTTTCTGCTAGTGATGAAAATCAAAGGATGAAAGGAAATGCGGTTGAAAATGAGATGGGTGTGGTGTGAAATGTGTTGATGTGGAAAGGAATGAGAGGAGGAATGAGAGGGGGATAGAAGGATTTTGCAATTCTGATGAGTGAATTGTGGTAGAGAGAAAAATGGTAGATTTTGCTTGGTGATGTACTTGAATGTCAAAGGTTAAATTAAGTTGAAAAGGTCAAATTTTGTGTGGTTGTGACATGGTCCATTTGAGGGTAATGTTGAAGAAAGTGCGATTTTCTGTGATATATCTGAATGATGCTTTTGGATGGAGTGAATAGGAGATTCAGTTATTTGCCACATATCTGCCCACTTAAGGATTTTTTTTACAGTTGGTACACCACTCACAGGGAGAGCCTTATCAGAGGGGGTGTATGTACTGCTCAAAGTTCGTTATTAGAGCAGAGAGAGATGTTACGTAAATGAGGTGCCAGGTATTGAGCAGTCTTAAAAGTGAGGAGTATTGAAATGTTCAGGTAGGTAACTACAGAAGGACGGAGAGTAATTCTCTTCATTCAGAAAGAGGGATGGTGGATGAGTAGGAAGTTCACACAGTGTAACTGTGGTGCTGGAAGTACCAATGGTCAAACACGGAAAGTCGCGTTGCGCAGATCTACAGGCACCTTTGATGCTACGAGAGGGTCGTAAGGGTGGGTATCGCGAGTGCTATGTTCCCTCGAGGCAATTGAGCTGCGGTACCTATAGGATAGATAAAGCACCAACATCGGCCCGAAGAATAGAGGGTAAGTGAACTGGAAAGTACGAACAGTTTATAAGCCTTTTGCCGTTGACTCTCGACCTGCAAAAGCCGGGTGAAACCGAGCCCTTCCCGCAAGATATGAGAGCAGATATCCATACAATGGGGTTAGAGCACTGTAATAGCTGGAGTACTGAGAAGAGGAAAGTTGGCATTAAACAGAACTTCCGTTTGTATTGAGGACGCCCCTGAACCGTTTGTGAATGTGAGGTTTCCAATACATATTTTTGTTTTGTTAAGGTCAAGAATGTTTATATTGTCAACAGGGGAAACGAGAGAACCGTCGAAGAAAGTAAAGAAAAACGATGTATTTTTGAGGAGATTTAAAAAAAGTTGGGTTTTTTAGAATTGAATTTCACAAAGTTATTTTCTATCATATGAGAATTAAATCGCGAAAGATTAAGGACGAGAGGCAATTCTGAAGTAAAAGAGGGGAGTAGAATTGAAATGCGTTAGAAGAAATGAAGGGTCGAGTTCATCCGAATATGAGGGATAGATTAGAGGTGGGCAGGTGAGAAGATTCATTAATGAAAGTTAGGAATATAAGTAGAAGATAAGACAAGAACCCTGGGAACACCCTATTGGCAGAAAAGAAAAGAGTCTCCCATCATAAAAGTCGATATTGAGCGATTTGAAAGAACACTAGACATAAGTAAGCAAAAAGAATTAGGAAACCCAAAGGGGGAGCTTGGAAGGCAGTGACGCGTGCCATACTCGTCAGATGCTTTGGATATGTCAAGCGGCACACCCACGCATGTTCTCCCGTAGTTCATAGACGATAACATACATCGGATTTAGATAAGGAATGTATATCGTCCATGTAGGACTTGTGCACCGAGAGCCGTACTGGCGATTGGAATTAGTTTCCAGATGATCTAAGAGTGAGTTGAGAAGGGTTTCATAGATCTTAGATAGAATGAAAGTGAGAGCTACAGGCCGATAGTTAGATCAAGGCTTCCCTTTTTTTCGGAATAGGTTGGACATGGAAGAATGCTTTCAACACTGAGGGAAGTGCTAGTATTGAGATATAGAGAATATACTTGAGCGAGGGGCCGAAGAGATTAGCTTTTCAGTTGGAAATTTGCAACACAATGATCAGATCGGATAAGAAGGAGGAAAGGCAATTTTACAGGAGTAGCTTGAGATGAAAGATTTGTAGTTTGGTGAACCAAGGAAGAGGTTAGCGCACTTTCTCTTTGATGAAGCCCGCTTTGCTCGTGAAGAGTATCCCTTCAACGATTTCTAGCTGAATGAAAATTAGCGAGAGTGATAGGAGAACGAAAGTTTTTCCACCCAATAGGCAAATTGTTGACCTGAATGGCCAAAAACAAGCACGAATCGGAACATGGATATATGAGGAAAGGAAGATTTAGTTTTAGAAAGGAATGAATAAGGAAAGAAAGATTTAGCTGGAGAAGGAATGAACGCTCATCCATCAACGATTACAGCTCTCTCCTATCTTTTAAATCTTATACATCCATCATTATTCGTTTACTGAGGTAGCCAATATGCTATCATCTGCAAACTTGGAAACCTTACATTTAAGTCCTGGTCTAAATATATTTTATACATGCATGAGAACAGCCCACCTTGAACTAAGAATCTTACTGACAAAATAATCTTCCTCATATTCTTATAAATATTTCATTTCTTATTGATTACTATATTATTATTATTATTATTATTGAATTATTTATTATTTATGATTATTATTATTATTATTTTATTGATTATTATTATTTTAATTATTTATTATTATTATTATTTATTATATTATTTTATTAATTATTAGTATTATATATTATTATTATTATTATATATTATTGAACTTAAGGAAATCAAAAGATTTGATCGCTAAATGAATTTCGGGAGGTTGAACCCCTGACCCCCTGTCTACAGCCTTAATATTATTATATTATATATATATTATTAATATATATATCTATATATAATATATATATTATAAAATATATATTATATATATATATATATTATATATACGGTATATATATATATATATCATATATAATATATATAGTATATATATATATATATATATATAATATAATATTATAATATATATATAATATAATATGATATATATATTATATATATAATATATATATATATATATATCGGTATTATATTATATATAATAATATATATAATATATATATATTCTATATTATATATATTATGATATATATATATTCATAATATATATATAGAGAGAGAGCGAAAAAAAATTTTAAATGTTTTTTTTCAATTAATGTCCATCGTCTGGTCAAAATTTGCTTTAATTCGTCATCGGCAATTTCATAATCGTCATCAGCTAATATATATATATATATATATATTATATAATATATAATAATATATCTATATATATATATATATATATATATATATATATCTATAATATATAATATATATTATATATATATTATTATATATATTATATAATATATATATATATATCGATATAATTATATATATATTTTTATATTATCAGTGCGTACAGGATTCTTTTCTGGCGGAGGCGAATAAAAAATCCATTCTCTCTCGTCTTCTCTCTCTTCTCTCTGCTATGATATATATGTTTATAATATATATATATATATATATATATATATATATATTTATATAATATAATATATATATATATATATTATATATATAAATATATATAATATATATTTATATATATTTATATATATATATATAATATAATATATAATATATATTATATATATATTAATATATATATATACTTTATATATAATATATATAGTATATATAATATTATATATATATATATATAATATAATATAATATATATATTAGATAATATAATATATATATATATATATAATATATATATATATCTATATATATATATATATACTATATATATATAATATATTTATATATATATCTATATATATACTATATATTATGGAAGGACAAATATTAAATTCCTAAGAAAAAATGGAAGAATTTATATGAATTACTAAAATCACTGCTTGCTAAATTGTTTTAAATTTAAACGCTTGACATGAGAGTGAGGAACCTTCCGAGATAACATCTCATTTTTATTTCAATATTTCGTGTATGTAGAGGAGGGCTTAGTCATAAGTCTTTCATCTCCAAGCGTATTTCTCAGTAGACTTTCAGATAGTCTTTTATGTTGAAAGCTCTCTTTGTACTGAAGCAGTTAAATCACTGGGTAATATTGCAATATTTGCAACTAAGGTGTAAATATTGGGAAATTGTGACTTTGACGATTACAACAAACTAGTCCATCATATTGCTGTTTTGGCGAACCTGGTGAGGTGATGCCATTATCAATTCCATAATCCATTCTTGCTTTTACAAATCTTTAATTTGGGTTTCGAAGATCTTCTTGTAAAATACCACAATCTTTTTTATCTCTTCATTATGGTCACTTAACACCGTTTCGGTATGACAAATTGTCATAGGAAATTTAAAAATACTCTCTCCTAATGCTGGATATTAATCAATCAAAATGAGTAATAAAAAAGGATGTGCGATAGTAACGTCTGTGGGTCTGAAGTAGGAATGTTGGGTCTGTTTTTTTTTTGAAATTTGTTAATTCTTGGTACAGCAATTTCAATACTCGTCAATTCAAATTCAGATGCGCTTAAACATTTTTCAAAAAATAAGCTGAAATTCTAATGTTGCAGTTTTCTCTGATAGTTTCAAGTTTAGTTTTAACTAATGGACTCAACAAGATTGTTCCTACAGCGAGAATTAATAATAAAATTAATTTAATTTCTGCACTTTCTAGTATTAATGGATTGATACTTAACAAATTTTTGAGTTGATCTAGAAAATTTCGGGGGGCATGGCCCCCCTGCCCCCCTAAATACGCCACTGGTATAATATATATATAGATTACGTATATATTATATATATATTATATATATATTATATTTATTATATAAATAATATATATATATATATATATATATATATTAATATTATTTATAAATTATATATATATATATTTTTTTTTTTTTTTTTTTTTTTTTTTTTTTTTTACAGTTAAACCACACTCACTGGGCCGAGCTTTTCAGGAGGGCAGAAAATAAACAAGGAGGAAGGACCCCACCCGAATCCAGCCTAATGGCAAATTCTAGGTGAGGAGACGTGGGTTTAAGAGAGGAAGATTGAAATAAGTGGAAACAGAAGAAGCAAGGATGTTTCACAGAACAGAATAGCTGGAGAAGAAGAGGCACGAACGAACAAGTCTGGGTTGCTCAATTACTCAGCAAAACATTCATGCGAGAGATGGACCTTGTATTGCGAGGGGACGCAATGAGAGGTGGAATACCGAGCGGCATATCTCTCTGTACGCATTACTACCGCTGGTAGTACTATTAGAAAAAGAGCGAGTTGCGCCTAATCGTCACGTCGAGAGATAGAGTCAAGAGGTTTGAAAGTAGGGGAAAGTTTATTTTATTAGTCTCTTAGTTAGACTCAGACCGTATCCAATTAGAAGGGTGGAGCGGAGCCCCCCCAAATGTGAGACAGTACTCCATACAGGGCGAATAAGGCTTATATAACTGGAGTAACTGTGAAGAGGAAAAAAAAAAAATATATATATATATAATATATTATATATTATATATAGTATATATATTATTATATATATATATATATATATATATATATATATATATATTATATATATATAATATTATATATATATATATATTATATATATATAGCTAGTTTGTTAGCATAGGAGGGTCCGTGCGGTCCATGATGTCTAGTGGTGGATTTTCTGTCTGTTACGGAGCTCTCGTGAATTTAGATGGTAAGAGGGGGCGTAGAGGCTGGCTTTCTGTTTCCGACGTGTTTGTCATGTTCTGCTATTGCTTTTACTTTTCCGATGCTTGGTACAGCACTTACCGCAATCTTGGGGCAAAGGAAGGTGAAGGAGAGAGAAGAAGATATATATATATATTAGTATATATATATATATATATATATATATTATATATATATATATAGTATATATATATATATATATAATATAACTATATATTATATATATATACATATATATATATATTATATTATTCAAGTGGCGGGCTCGTGGTCAAAATTGCTTGAGTAGGCAATTAGAAAGTTATTACGTATAGTATAGAATTATATTATATATATATATATATATTATTTAATATATATAGCAAATATATATTTTTGTATTTTCTTTTGAAAAATATTAATATTTCACGTAATATATTATATACTATATATATATATATATATATATGAAATTGATAATTTTTGGTAACTTACATTTTTTTTACAAAGGAAATATCAATTTTCTTCCTTTTTGATGTTTATATATAAATCAACATCACTGTTTGCACATGTTGCTTACATGTTTTGAATTTTAAATTGGCCTACAACACTCAGGAAAGAATTTAGCAATTTTAATGAAACTTAATTGAATACGAATCCAATTTACTCGTATTGATGTATATGACGGATCAACTTTATTAAATACACACAAAATAAATTAATTAATGAATAATAATATTTATGAAAGGGCGTATTAACTAATTCCACACAGATCATCCCTATAAAAGCAAAATAGCAACTTGTCTGCTAGGCAAAATTTATAATAGGTAGCTAGAAGACTGACTCTAAGTGAGTCTGGCAGCTCTGATTACAAAGAATTAGTCAATGATTTTTTTATGAAATCAGTTAGACAGAAATAACTAATAGTTAATTAATTTATATTATACTTATTATTATTATTTTGCTTATGTAATTTAAATTGGGATTTTAAAAAAAATGACTGCTACAAGAGTCAGAAGGCAAATACGGAGCCTAGAGCTAAAGAAACGGAATTATTTTTTTTATATCTCGGAAATGTATAGTTCCGCTGATCGTAATATTAAAATAAGGAATCGGTTTGAAATTGAGGCGCTAACAGGTTCGCCTTCGGAACGAAATTATATATAATATATATATATATATAATATATATATAAATATATATATATATATTATATATATATATTATTTAATATTATATATATATATATTATATATGCTTACTTTTTATATATTTTTTTGGTTCAATAAAGGCAAGTAGCGTGCTATTGGCCTACCGCGAAATGTCTCGCCACTGATATACTATATATATATATATATATATATATATATATATTATATATATATTATTATATATATATATATATTTATATATATATATATCATATAATATACGGTATATATTATTATATATATAATATACTTATATATATATATATATATATATATATTTATATAATTTATATATATATCATATATATATATTATATATATATAAATATATATGATATATATATATATATATTATATATATTATATATATTATATATATATATATATATAATATATTTTATTTATTTATTTAATTTATTATTTTATTATTACACTTCGCTTCTTAATGTTCTGAGGTATTGGTCAGGGGAAAGTATTGTGTATTGTTCTGACTAAGTGAGGGTGGCAGGAATATTAGGCCGAGAGCAAGCCGCTAAGCGGAACATAAGTCGGATTGCAAGGCGTGGGTTCGCATCCTAGTACGCGGCTTTTCAATTGCGAGAAGCATTGAGAAGAGTGATTTTTGTTGTTGTGAATAGAGCCTTGTTCCTGTTGTATGTGTTGGTATGGTTGGTGATGTGTGTGGTATTGAGATTATGGGTTAATACATCCTGTGAAACTGAAATAACGTATATTGCTTAGAAGAATCTCCTAACTAACGACAAATTTTTTGTATCGTTCACTGTGGCCGAACTAGAACTCGAACCCATATTGAGAGGGAATCCTGTTCTTAAGGTGAGCTAAAAAGCGTCGCCTTAATTAACCCCTGAGCAAACGTGAAAAAAAAAAAAAAAATAATATATATTATTATAATATTATATATATATATAGTATATATTATATATATATATAATATATATATATATATATTATATATTATATATATATATATATATATATATATCAGGTTATAACGATGGAATTATGGTGAAATTTATCCAAGAATGGGAGGAGAGATGGGTAATCCGAATGGTTTGGAAGTTTTAATAACAGTGCTCATGGAGGGTATGGTTCCAATGGATTGGAGAAGCGCAGTAATACGTACCTTAATATACAGGGAACTGTAGGATCTATTGGGGATATTAGTTTATTGAGTGTTGTGGGTAAATATATGCTGGTATTTTGGTTAATAGAATACGTCGATTGACTGAAAGGATCGATTTATTGAGAAAAGGTAGCATATAGAAGTGGTAAGGGATCAAATTTTTACATTGAAACAAATGAGAGAGAAGAAGGAGAATAGTTTTCAAGTTTTTTATGGCTTGCAACCAAGCGTTTTGACAAGATTAATAGGAAGATCTGTGGCAGGTGTTAGTGATTTATTGTGTTAATGGTAGGCAATCCTGAATGGAATTAAAGTAATGCATGAGATGGGAACGTGTCGTTAGAATAAGTGGTGTTGAAATGATTGTTTAATATTAATAATGAGGTAATGGCAGGGATGTGTGTGTGTCTTTTGGTTATTTAAATATGTGTGTATGGATTGGGTTAATGAAGCTTAGAGGTGGTTAGTGCAGGGGAAAGTGTTAGAATTATGGAGAATGAAGGTGAGTGAGGGTTTCTGCCCTAATATATGCGGATGATTTGGTTTATGTGGGTGAATCTGAAGAGAGTTTGAAGAGGATTGGTAGATGGTTTTGCAGGGTGTGTAAAGGAAGGGTTTGAAAGTAAATGCAAGAATAAGAGTTAGGTTATTGGTAGTGAGTGAGGGAGAAACTGCGGTGTGAAGTCAATGTAGAATGGGTGATGTCTCCTAGAACAAGTATTTGAGTTTAAATATTTTAAGATATATGTTGGATAAAAAGGGAAAGGATGATGCAGAATTTATTATGGAAAGTTGTGAAATTATTAAGGTGGCTGGTGCAATTAATCCTGAATTGATTGTGAGGGACTAAGTTTGATACGCTAGAGTTTCATGAGGGTTGCTGTTTACGTGTGTTGGTGTTAATTATATTATGGAATATATGGTCTTTAATAAGAGGCACCAGATCTAAGGTACAAAGTGGTTCAGATAGTACTCTATAGGTTAAGTGCAACGATGTCTTCACGTATCTGATATATAGGAGTATAAAATGAGGATAGTATTATTTATTATTTTTGTTCTGTGCGTCTCGGACAATGACTCGCTCACTTATTAGAGGGAGGTTCACAGAAGTTAGTCACACTCGGATCAAGCTAATGGTATGTGTTAATAGGCTAAGATGTATGTTTCTTGTCAAGGAGGTATATGACGCCGTGAATGGGGATGAATGATTGCCTTCGCTCATGATCAAGGAGTCTCTAGTGATTATGAGGTGGGTTGACAAATCGTGATAGGACTCGTACCAGAGTATATATAGCGGCTGAATGAGACATTGCTGCATGGACGATGAATGTAGGAAGCGAAGTTCGAGAATATGAGACTAGAGATGTATGTGTGGATCTATGAAAGTTAGGAAAATAGGGTGATGGATTCGTGATTGTGATTAGCAGCGTTGCATAGGTCCATAGGAAGCGTAATAGTCGATTACCAGTGGATATGGAGAGATATAGTTGTGTAAGCTCTAGTGGGTGTGCGTGGATAGATACAGCATTAGAGTAATCGGTATGTTGACGCTGGTCGCATCATCAGAGCTAGTGTCGATAGGATGATGTAACAGATATCATGAACTCTAGAGAGAGCGATAGACGTGCTCGTTATCTTCTCGATCAGCTGTAGGAGCTAGGTAATATTTACCTAATTAGAGTGATACGCGCGAATGAGTGCAGGTTTCTGTGCAATGATGAGTCGCAGTGTGTGGTCTCATGGCAGGATAGGAGACAGTTTCGGGCTAAATAGTTGTATAGCTGGATGGTAGCACACGCATCGGTGTTTATGTTAAGAGCCGCCGTGTTCTCTGTGTGTTGGTACATGCAGCACATATACGATAGTGAGTGCGCTAGAGACTCAATCTATGACCAAGGTAGATTGAGTATTATCGGGAGACTGTGATGGAATGAGGATCATTTTGTAGATCTCACTAGACCGTATATGTCTATGCATAGTGCTCTCATAGGCAATTAACCTGTTCCCGCGCGGCGGATGCTTTACTTATTTTCAGGAAGCTTATATCTCTAGGCGTCAACGAACATATACCCGTTATGCTGGGACCCGAAAATCTGACACCCCTGGTGGAACCAAGGAATTGTGTCGGCTTATTCTGGTTGAAAAGGCGTAAATTATATATTGTATAATATACTCACACCTTCAACTTTAATTCTGTTCTAACTCCGGTAATCGGCCTTCTTTATTGGTGTTTCGCGTATAAATCGGCAGTACGCGGAAATCAGTTTTTTTCGCAACTGAGCTTTCATCATCACCGTTTTCTTCTACGCCTGGTACATCGGCCATAAAAGGTGCGAAGACCATTTCACGAAAAACACATATGCAGATCCCAACAGTCATCCTTGTTTAGGCTGCATACCTTGATGTATCTTGCTCCTTTGGTTCGTAGCGGACGGTAGTATGGGTTATCACTTCGGTCCTGCTGCCAGGCGGCTCCGGTATCCTGACTTTTGTTTGACGCTGCTGTGTTGGAGAATTCGGAATTTTTGTTCCACCTGAGAAGACCTTCATAAATATTATTCCCAGAGCATAGTTTCAGGCTCTCAAACTTTGCAAGGAGGATGGGTAGGCCCTGGGCATTTATTCTAAGATAGCTCCGACGTTATCCTTTGCTCTGTTCTTCTCGCTTATACAATAGAATATGGTGGAGGGGTCTTCCTCCGTTTGGTCTACTGCATATAATTGGTCCGCATTGCCAAACGCTGGGAAGGATCGGATTCTTCCGATAAGCATCGGCTCCTATTTCAATTGATCCTGCAATATCATGCAAGCTCATGGAGAGATTGGTGTCTTCCCGTCTTGTTCCCACGTTGGAGCAACTCCATGCATTTCGCACTACCTATTTGGTTTTCCGTACCATCGACTCTATGCAGGATCCTCTCCTTCGGTTAGATGACGACGGGTTCGTGAGGCATTTGTTATCCGGACAAATGAACCGTGTTGCATTTTGTCTTTTGACTCGAAATGGGTAATTGATTTTACGTGGAGTGGGGGGGGTGGGGGTTTTACGGGGACTCATTCCTTGGGCCTTAGGGGCCAACTTCCCTCTTCCTTTCAGTTACTGATATCGGATCGTTTCGTTTCAGGTTTTTTTTGTGGTAACGTGTCGAGGCGTTTTTGTCCTAGACGAAAGGGTGCCGGCAGGTCGTGTACTGAGCGTTGTTGCTTTTTCGCTTAATAGGTTTTCAATGGAGTTGTTCGATTCATGCCCGACTCTGGTAGCGCTGCTCGATCTATTGTTAACAATTTGCCTGTTATCAGTCGTAAGAGCATAAACTCCTTGTTTATGATAGCGTCACTGTCCAGCTGCATCGATAGGGTTATCTCAGGTGCTGCGCGTTGTGACTGTTACAATTCTCTCTTCGAATTACGACAGCTTGCTTTTCTAAAAAATCACCGCTGTATTGAGTCGCATGGCATCCTTCTATGTTCTGCTTATGGCTCTCCTTCGTGGTGGAGCCGGGGGAACTGCTCATCGGCCGATGGCGTGAGCACCTTACGTAACCTTCTCATCATTGCTCTCCTCAAAAAGCTTAATGCTCTCGTTTTCGTTTGGAATCTCTTTACTGACCTACTCAAGACTTGGGGTGCGGAAGAAAAACATGTCTCCACCTTTACACTCTCATGCTGGTGCGGGATAAGCTATGACTATGGGTGTGGCTTTATATGGGTAAGACTTCCAGTTCTACCTTCTTTTCTTGACCCATTTAGACCTGAGGTTGAGAATCAGCCACGGGGAGCATTCGTTCCTTCTCCTAGGAAGACCTTGAGTTGGAGGCAGGTGATGCCCTATCCTCGGAGGAGTCGCTCATTGAGTCACTGACTCCGTATTCAGGTTTCCTACTCATCGGCCTTGCTTTCTATAATTAGAGCCGGTCATCACAACCCTTCTTATTTGCCATTTGCTGAGGTTGTTACTTCTATCTTCGCTTTCCTCGACCTTCCTCAGCGGGCTTCCTGCTCTCTGCAACGGGATCCAGTCTTTGACAAAGTCGGAGGCAACCCGGTGCAAGTTAAGGGATTCCATTTCTGTCCAGCGGAGGTCCAAAGAGACTTTATAACGGTTTACACAATGGTTCCGAGGATGGAGGGTGGGGGCTTGACTGTTCGGACATCAACGTAATCTCACATCCTTTCGCACCGTATTTGTCTGATTTTTTCGGCGAACTGAAATGGGATGAACAGAATCAGTAACCATCACCTTGGGGTAATAATAAACTATACTATCTCTTTCTCGATTTCGAAGCTCTCTCCAGGGTTGCTTGATTGATCGAGCGCCTCGAACCTTTGGTCTCTGCTTGTCGCTCCACAGAAGCACAACATGAGTTCTGTTGGTTCCCTCCATGTTGTGTTCTGGATAACAAATCGGGAATATCCTGGGGAGTTCGCAAACAGCGTTTACGCCGGGGTGTGTGAATGTCCCAATACCTTCTCCTGCTTGTACGCTTGGGCCATTCATTGTTACAGATTCTCCATCGTGAGGCATACGTTTGAGTTTCCTCTCTGGCTGGGCAAGTTATGTTGGCGGAGGCTCATGCGGCAATACGGAAACGGTTAAGACCCTGTCTATGGCCCGAATGCTCGAGTGTCTTCATTCTAGTAGACTTAGGAGTCATCCTGGAGGTGGTCTGGTTGTTGCGTCTGGGTCAAACCAATCTCACTCCCATGGATTTCTTATGTCGCAGGGGGTATCCCCCGCCTTGTCCTTTTGCTCCCCAATTGTCCTTCACAGTCGTTCATTGCTCTTTGTGGGTTGCGAAGGCCATCTTGACCTTAAAAGCAAGTTCTTCTTGACGTTCTCACTATACCTTCTTCAGCCCATCTTTCTAATCTCTCACTTTCATAGTGGATCGGAATTTTTACCCTTCCTATTGGATTACTGAACATTTTGGTATCGAGGTCTAACATCTCAGCCTTGTTTTTTCGTTCGGTTAGGTATTCCATTGGTCGTTAGTTTTACTAATAACGTATAGCCGCATTCTTGTGTGTTGTGGAGTCCTGTACATCCACTCAAAAATATTATTATTTATTATTATTATTATTATTTTATTATTGATTATATTATTATATTTTATATTTATTATTAATTATTATTTTATTTTTTAATATTATTGTATCATTTGTAGAGCTTGTCAGAATGTCGTGTTCAAAGTGACTATGTCATACTTCCGGTCTTGGGTTGTAATGACCAGAGAGAAAGATGAGAAGGAAAAATTGGTGAAAGTTAAAACTTGTCTACAGGTAAGAATATAATTTGAGGTAGGCATTTAATAACTTTTTTTATGTGATATGCTTTCTGGACAGTGTGAGTAGCGTTCTTTCTTTAATTAAAGCTTTCCTTTTTATTCATAATTTGAAGTTGGTGATGAGACTTTCCATTGGTTCAGTGTTTAATTTTAAGTAGAGTGATCTTTTTCAATCTCTCAGATTTTATTAACAGATTTTGAACTGAAGCGGAACAATAATTGGCTATTGCATAAACGGTTATTCTGTTTTTATTTTTTTAACTGTGCTCATTTAAAAAATGTTTAATTTCGCCTCTGGTTTGTTTTGTAAAAAATGGTAGTCAATTAATTATGCATATTTTACTTGGCGCTAGTTTTAAATTTTTGCCTATAAAGGAAAAATAAGAGTAAAGGGCGCTCTTGTTGTAATTGTGAAATAACGAAAAATGCAAAGTGTGCTATCGCTAATTTTTTAATAGGTCTAAGTATTATTTTGAAAAGTTATTTTTTATGTCGTTTTTTCTTGTTCTTACACTTTTGGTTAAAGTTTTCTCTGGATACAGCTATGTATAGAGCATCATTTTTCACATTCTCACTTTTAACAACCTTGTGCGACCTCCTTCCATGTCCCTCTGATGTCCCGATGAAAAGCTTTTTCATAATCATTTTGAACCACGCCTCGTCTTCAGGTCAACGGAGTCACAGGTTTATGGAGGTGCATGTTAAGAAAATATATGATACCTTTTTTCATTCTTATTGCATACTGCGCTTTTCTAAATTATGATGATAGGTTCTTTCGAACTATACATTGGTGAATTTGAGGTCTCCTATTATTACAAACTTAACAGAAGCTTATTCATAGCAAGGTTGGCGACGATTGGTGCTTATTGCGGTGCGTGTGGGAGGCGGTGAGTGTGCCTATTTCTTAAGTTGGCTCTGTGTGGTGTGTTGTGGTGGCTGGTGCCCGACCTCGCTAGTGGTAATTCGATATTGGCTACGCTTCAATCCCCGGTGCGTTTGCGGTTCGGTTGTTCGAGAATTAATTGCGGTGGGCCGGTATCCTGTTTAATAGTGTTCAAATAGGTCTTTCCTTGAGATTTTGAATTTTAGTTTCAGTCGAGCAAAATTATTGATGTTTAATTTTTCCAATTGCTGACATCCGCGAACATTTTTTCAATTAAGCAAAAGTAAAGTTTCATGTTGAGACAAGTTTTGATGAGGTTTATCAACAAGTTTGTGTGCAAAGGTGGATTTTTTTCTTTCTTGTTGTTCAATCTGGCTAGGCGTAAAACGTTTTTCTGATCAATGCTTCTAGGAAACGTTTTTTTTCTTGTCTGGCAAATATTTTACACTTAGGCTCTTATTTAATTCTGTTCCATTCCAAAAATGTCATTTTTGTTCATCTTGCTGCACCTAGAAAATGCATGCTCATGATTTTGAAGTTTGTCACTCTCACCGAGGTGTGGTTTCATTTCATTCTTTTCCTCTGGACTGTCATAAGGTCATCCAAGATTTTTCATTCTGCTCTCCACTCAACAAACAGCTGACTTTATTAGATGCTGTTCTTTTAGAAGTATTTTTAACTTTTTATCCCTTCTACCTCAATTTATAAATAGCTCAAAGTTAGTGCCAAACTCTGTTATATACAAAACACTGGCGCCTGACAACAAAATGACATCATATGATCCTCCAAAAGTAAAACTATACTGCGAAAAAACAATGGCCCATAAAAAAGTCCATTATATATATCGATATATATTTTTTTTTAAAGTTCATATAAAATTATTAATAATAATTATTAAATTAAAGATCTTTCTTGATTTAATTTTCTCCATTAAATAATTGCTATTTTTGTATGTTATTTTGAATATTGTTTGGGAGTGTTTTTTTTTTCTTTATCTGGAAATTTGATACAGTCAAGCTAGTATTTACGTACTGGACTTGCCTAATATATAGAAAATACATACTTATCTGTGCAAATTTGTTAGCCATGTTAATATGGCCTGAGCCATTATTGCTGATATGAATGATGTCTAGTGCTCCTCATTCTTAAACTTTTTCCCACTCTACTATCCTTCTCTCACTAATTATCATCCACGAAATACAATACTTTCTTACTCATCAAACCAATCTTTCTTTCGATCTCTCTGTTTTAATTTTGCTTTGTAAAGATGCTAATATATTTATTATACATTTATTAAATAACTTTTTATGGTTCTTGTGATTCAAATCCTTTAATTTTGCATAATTTGTAATCAGTATATTTAATATCTGAGAAAAGGGGTGATTGAATTATACCTCTTATTTCATTGATTGGTTTCGTATTAACTAAAAGCGCAAGCTTGTAAGTACTTCAAACAAGGGGAAGGTCAGTGGTCCTTTTGGAAACAAGTGCTTCTACTTCACGCTTTACCTGATGGTATCACGAAAAATGGATGTCGGAGCACCCAAAAGAAAGAGAAGAATTTGATGCAGAAGGAGAATACAGGTGTATCTAGACGTAAGTATTGTATTTTTATTATAATTATGTAAGATTTTTGATGCATTAACTTATTCCCAAATATAATAATTTTATTCATGATTAGCTTTTTTTTTGTAAAGAGACAAGGGTGCTGAACCTTCAGATTTTTTTTTTTAATATTAATTAATGGTATTATAATGTTGGGACTTTTTTGTAATAAATATTGCTTTTCTTTCCTCGGGAATGAACCTTAATCATTCCTCTGTGTATGGTGCAAACGCTGACCTGTTAGGGTGATGTATTTTTGAGAACAAAGTAGGCAAAACTTCATTTTTGTTTATTTTTTCGTCTCATTCCAATTTTATATACATTATTTTTTATGGTAATACAAAGGTGCGCAGGAAACTGGAGAAACAAAAAGGCTGTCTGCTGGAAGAATAAATCTGGTCTCTTCTTCAGCACTTGATCTCATCTCTTATGTCATTGGGTTTATTCCTGCGTGTCACTCAGTTTAAAAGTCGAATCCTTTTCGCTAAACGGGAATGAATCGCGAAATTTTTAAGTAAATCTAAACTCGTCTTTGATTTTATTTGATGCTTCAATTCATTAAGAGAAAAGTAATTCTAGACTACATGAAATAAATAGTGCAATCTGTTTAAGCTCTGAAAGTTTAGTTTTTCAGTTTATTGCTGAGTTTCGTCACTTCTATAAACATGAAGTTTTGACTAACAATGCTTCCTACTGAATCACCTCTAATTCTTTCACCCCGTTCATATTGGAATTAATAGTTGCCAAGGAGACATTAATCATCCCTCCTGCCTCACCACTATTAATGTATTTAACTTATTCACTTTCAATTCATTTAATTTTAGCACATGAGCTTCACTATCGCATACATTATTTTAATTACCATTCAGGAGCCTGCTACAGCAGCAATATATCATAACACTTGCCTACAGAGTTTCTCTATTAATCCTGTCGGTACGCCTGTTTTCATGTCCGTAAAACCCTCATATATAGTTTTGATTCTTTTTCCTCATTATTCTTATCATTTGATCGTGCACATCCTTCTACCACTTTTAATGCACCTGTTCTTCAACAATCAGTGACCCCTTATCTCATATTATTAAATAAATAAATATTTAAAAGTAAAAATTTTCGAGTAGTTCCACAAGGATTAATTTTTATTGAAATTGGCAATCCAAAGATTTTGTTTCCCTTATTTGTACTGATTCTTTTCTATCGTTAAATTCAAATACTACCTCTCACTTAATTTGATTTTATTCTTTTAACTGTTTATGTAATTGTTGGAAATTAGTTTTATCTTTTCGAATCTAATAATATATTAGATAGAAGTCCTACACTTGAATCGTGTTTACAGATTCCAAGGCTGAAATATTATTATTTGATTATTATGTATTATTATTATTATTATTATTATATAGTATATTATTATTTCTACGATTATTATTATTAATATCACATTATTATTATTATTATTCTGACTCCGTATTTGTGACTATTATTAATTAATTACATTATTATTATTAATACTTCCTATTTATAATATTGAAATAAAATAACAACGAATGATAATTAATCAGTTGTTATTTATTATTAATATTGTAAGAATATAATAATTTCAAATTCTGTATTAAGTTGGGATCTGAAGGAAATACTGTTTCTCCGCAAGCTCCCTTTCAGAGATTGGGAAATTTTCTTATTAAATTGATTTTATTTAAGGTAGTTGTAGGACTACTTTATATATATTAAAAATATAATTATGTATTCTTCACAACGTCACAACCTGAATAAAGTTTTGAGAATTGAAATGTAATTAAATCGAAGTATCGTTTAAAATGATTTTATTATATCTTATTATTATTATTAATTATTAATTATATTATTATTGATTATTATTATTATTATTATTAATTATTATTTTTTATTATTATTAATTATTATTAATTATTATTATTATTATTATTATTATTTATTATTATTATTATTATTATTATTATATTTAATTATTATAATACGATTGGGATTTCAGAAGATGTAATTTCATACAGTAGAAACGTTTGTATAATTAATATTACAGCAGTATGGTGCCTGTGGGGAATTGTCATTGAGGAAAGAGAACATCGACTTTTGAGCTTATTCGGGGCTTCTATTCGTACTATATTTCTATGGAGTTGAATTGGACGACCTTGGCTGAAGATCTTTACTTCCTGAAGATAGACTTTATGGGTCGGACTCTGCGGAATTTTCGAATACAGGTCAAAAGTTAACTAAACCCATGTTCTTTGTTAAGAATCGTGGAGCTCACATAAATTAATTTTTATTTATTATTATTATTATTATGTATATTAATTATTTTATTATTAATTATTATTAATTATTATTATTAATATTATTATTATTATATTTAGGCAACTCAATTAATATTTTGAACACATTTAAATTTTTTAAAAATGATACGTTTCCAGCGTTGTCGGTGATTTTTTATTTATTTATTATTTTTTATTTATTTTAATTATTTTTGTATTATTATTAATTAATTAATTATTTTATTATTATTATTATTATTATTATTATATTATTTATTATTATTATTATTATAAGAGCACTAATATACTTATTTAACATGTAAATGGATGTGTAGCACAGTTGAGAAAGTGTTTTTCCAATAACATATTTGTATATATTGGAGCCAAATGATGGTGGCCTATTTGGGCTTTTATGTGTTGTATAAGCTGATAGGAGTAATTGATAAATAATGATGATTAAAATAGTAATAATTAGGTGTGTTAATGCTCAGGTTTGGATCCTTTTAATAATTCGGTGATACTTTCTTATTAATAAAGGAACTTTGATTGTAAACTTGTTCTTCAGGTTTATTTCACACGTGGTTTCCAATATGTGAGGCAAGCTGCTTATTGTAGTAAATCTATATGTTTGAGTTAGAGTAATATTTTCATTTGAATTTTGATGATTAAACTTGTAAGACCCATGAAAGTTTTTATTATTATATATATTATTTATTCATTATATTATTATTTATTAGTATTATTATTATTATTATTTATTATTATTATCATTATTATTAATTATTATTTTATTAATGAATCATCAATGAATGGAGTAAGAGTATGTATTTTTATTAGGATGGACATTGTTAATTAATTATTTTATTATATATTGATTATTATTATTCATATGTATTATTATTAGTATTAGTATTATATTAGTATTAGTATTAGTATAGAGCTAGCTCTAATGTTTTTATAATGATTAAAGTATGCAGTTATTTATTTCTGATTTTTATCGTAGGATTGTATAAAGTTTGTTCAGCCATTGTTATTTAGTGAAGGAGTGTTTCAGGTCTTAGTTTTGTGACATTTTTCGTTAATTACTTCTAGGTTAAAGGTAGTTTCTAAAACTCTCAAATTCTATGGTGCTCAATATTTGCTTTATTATTATTATTATTATTATTATTATTATTATTATCTATTAATTTATTATTATTTTATTATTATTATTATTATTATTATTATTATTATTATTATTATGTTATTATATTATTATAACTTGTTCTCTATATTTAATTGAATATTTTGTTGCTGTTTTTACAACCAGAAAATGTCAGGAAACGCAACCACACTGTGTTATTGTTATTACTAAACATTAATTACTACTAATAATTATATTATTATTTATTTATTATTATTATTATTATTATTATTATTATTCATTAATTTTATTAAATTATTAATTTACATACTTTATTTTTATTTATTGCACTTGTCAGTAAAGTGGGGTGATTGATGTACTTTTCTTGTATGTAAAAGTTTCTTTCCTTTATTTTGCCTATAATGTTGCTAAATATCGGTCTAGTGTGTTCAGATAAAAAAAAAAAAAAAAATTCATGATGAAATGAAAGTTGAAACCTAAGTATACTTGAAGAGTTTAGATCTAGGTATATTCTAACAAATTTTTGTTTTTGATGATTCCTAAAACAGGGTATGCTAGCATTCATCTCTTTATAGACCACATTGAAACTCGGATTGAACTCTTCTTAGGTAAGTATTTAGTTTAAACTTCATATTTTACCGCTATCGTATTTAATTGGGGCGTTGTTTCATGGATTAAGGTTAAAGTGGTAATTAAAATTCTCCATGCTATGAGTATTTGACTGAACAATATTTTGACCAGTAATCTACAAAAGAGGAATGGTAGTGGCAGAATGCAGCTTATTGAACTTTTTTACTGTAACCGGTTTTTTTCACTCACTGAATGGGTTAGCTTCTAGCAGCAGAAATTGTGGATTGTTAACAACTTTCAAACAATTCTCTGAGTGTTTTATGAATCACATGTTTACAATGAAAGCCTTGCTATAAGTGAAGATTTTGTTTCCTCCTTTTTGTAAGCGCACCTTTAGTGCTCGAATGACTCGAGAATTTAAAAAAATTACAATCATCAATGTCTTACTTTCCAATAATTATATATAATATATATATTATATATTATATATATATATATATATATATATAATATTTTATATATTATATATATATAAATATATGATATATATATATAATATATATAACTATATATTATATATATATATATTATATATATATATATATATATATATAATCATCTCAATCATATCATCTCACCCACCTTCTTTCCACAGACTGGGGGTAAGGTGCGTCATTCTACTGAACAGAAAAGTAGTAGAAGAATATGACGCAAGGCGAAAAGAAAGCCCAGCCTCACGCCCTTATACCATATATAATATATAATATTTATATATATATATACTATTATTAATATGATTATATATATTATATATTAATATCTATAATATATTATATATATTATATATAAATATTAATTAATATATATATATATATATTTATATATATATATAATATATATATATATATATAGTATATACTATATATATATATATAATTAATATATATTATATGTTTTTCCATCTTTGATGTTCGGATGTCAAAGTTTTTTTAATATCCGCGGATGCGGATATTTCCATTCCTATATATAAAGGCTATAGGTTCATATATATATATATATATAAGTAGATATGTATATATATTTTTATTATATATCTATATGTGTGTATATATTATATATATATATATAATATATATATATATTATATATATATCATCAATTTTCCTTTTTCCCCCAAAGATGGAGGGGTAAGGTGCGTGGATGCCATCAGAAAAAGAAAAGGAGTAGAAGAATATGACACAAGTCGAAAATGAAGCCCAGCCTTAACCGCACCCTCTATTATTAGTGAGAATCTTGGCATTCAGAAAATCACCTGGAGCTGCATGGGACCGCGACGGACCCTCCTATGGCACTTATCGTCCAAAGTGTAGGTTCATCCCTGGCGAGGTTGGGCACACCTATACCCCTCACTAAACCCGGCATTTCACTCCTATTATGCACTTTTATTTTCGCCTCTGCCAATCTGACTCAATCCCCTTTTTCTTCGTCTCCCAGCGGTCGATTCTAACAACTCACCACTAATAACATACGCTTAACCAACCGCTATATTCATCCTTTCCACATGACAAACATCCACGTATTCTTAATTTATTCTCGTATTTCTCCTTTTTCACACCACTAACTTCTAATAGTTCATTCTCATCTTTATTCAATTCTTCTCACACCTAGCACGCTCTTAGTTTCACATGAACACAGTTGAACTTTAGATCTAATACCTCTTATTCAGACCATAGTCTCACTACTATACATTAACACAGGTAAGACAATAGCGCGCTTCATGCAAGAAAACTCTAGCGCACTTTACATTCACCTACGATTGAATTGAAAAAGCACTCTGCGTTTACTTCAAAAATTTTCTACTAGCTGCATTATTCCCGTTTGCTTTTCATCGAACATATATTCTAAAATATTTAACTCAGACACTTGGTTACCTCTCTATACATTAACAGCTTCACACTGAGGACTGTCCGCACTCAAAACCATAACCTTACTCGTATCTACGTTACTTATATATACTTATATATATTATATATATAATATATATATATATATAATATATATATATATATTATATATATTATATATATTATATATATATAATTATATATATATATATATATAATAATCAATATAATATATATATATTATATGCTATATACTATATAGTGATAGTTATAATTATTATAAATATATATATATATATATATATATATTTGTAAAGAGAGAGAGGTTTGAGCATGTAATCTCCATAAACTCTACTAATGTCAGGTTGGTATGTTGCGATAACCAGTTTAATCTTCCCACCATGGCTCTGAATTCAGTCAATTCTTCTTCTGTTAGTTTTCTATCTTCCATGAACCTTTTTCTTTCTGGACACTATTTGTTTTACATATTGAATTTGGTCTAAAAGTACATCTCTTCCTATCTGTTCCACCCTTATTCCTATATATTTGAATTGATTTCTTTCCTCAGTACCTACTTTGATTCTTCCTTTTAGTTTTTTAATTACATCTTAAAATTCATCTTTAATTCATTCATTTAATTACATCTTTCATCAGTACCTACTTTGATTCTTCCTTTTAGTTTTTTAATTACATCTTCCAGTTCTTTATGCCTCCTATATCTTGTCGCATCTCTGATATGCTGTCATACCAAGTTCTAGCAGCGTCTTTTAAACCATATACAGTTTTCTTTAATTTCCAAACACTTTGAGTCTTCCGTTCTCTAGATGGTTTTAAATACACATTTCTCTCAATTTGTTTACCTTGCAAATAAGCGGTTTTAATATCAATGGTTTTACATTCCCATTTATGGTAATTTATGATTGCCAGAGTTAATTTTAGAACTTTGGCAGAACATGTCGGTGCCTCATTCATGTTCTCACTCTTTTGTTCCTCAAACCCCCTTGCTACTAACTTAGGTTTGCATATAATTTTACCATCTTTTATTTTTTCCTGTAACAATCCATCTTGCGGATATTAATTTTTGTCCTCTCCTATCCTCTTCATACACTCTGTTATCTTTCCAGTTATCTAACTCTTTTAATCTTAGCTCTTAATACCTCCTCTCCTTCACAGTTAATTAAAAATGTTTCTTCAGTTTCAGGTATCTTTTCAAACTTTGTTTGCGAAGGTCAATTCACTTGATCTCTCCACTGTCTAAATTTTTAATATTGTTACTATCCCTGCATTTATTACTTTTTGCTTTACTCTCTCTGCTTAATATTTTGTCATTTCAATATTCCTCTGTGTTTTTATTTACCATTTTCTATCTTTACCCTTTTTTAACTAATGGTATTTCTTCCTCAATTTCGACTTCACAATCTTCTTCGGTTTCTACCTCTGCTTCTCTGTTTGATCACTCCTTTCTTCTCTTCCTTCTTCCACCTCTCTTTCTACAACTTTTCCACCTTCCTCTTCTTCATCTTCTTCAACTAAGGCATCTTCTTCCTTTTCATCATCATCATCATCTTCAACTTCGGCATCTTTTTCCTCTTAATCTTATTTTCTTCTTCCCCTAAGTTCCTATAATAAGTACTTCTCACAAATCTATCTTCATCATCCTCGTTCTCTCTATCTTTTATTCATTTTTGTTGTTCTCTTCTTTTTCTTCGTTTATGTTTTCCTCAGCTTGAGTTATTCTGGTCAAATATGTATCTTACATTCTCTCTTAATGTATGTACTCTGTGATTCCTATTACGGTTTTCCATCCTAGTGTCCGATTACCTTTGCAGGTCCTCTCCATCTTTTTTCATTTTCCCTCTTATAGTATACTTTATCTCCTATTATTGCTTCTTCTAATTTATCATCTCTTACATTTTTAATTAGAGCTTCTTGTTGAATGTGAATATCTCTAGTTTTTATCATTGCTGTGAGATTTTCCTCTTTTTTATTCTATGTAATCTATATTTTCCTCTTATTTTGCCCTCATTCCTATGTAATCTATATCTATTGCTGCTAATTTTCGCTTTTTCCGGTTCAAGTAGTACAAATTTAATGGTTTCTCTTCTTTCTTGTCCTTAGATTGATTAGCCATGAAGAACCGCCTGTTCATCAACAATTATCTTTCATTTGCTGACTACATCGCATGATTCAAAGTTACCATCTCCCATTCCCTCGAAATTACTTTCACTTCGATCTCATGGAACTTCTTACTTAGACACCCGTCTCATAAAAATTTATTCTCTCTATACCCTCCTGTTTTCTCCTTTCCTTCACCCTACTTCTTTCTTTTCCCGCATCTTTTTTCCCATGTCTATGAGTATTTCTTCCTTGCTTCGCTCTTGTACTTTTCATTTCTTATCCCCTCCAAAACTGTACTTATAGTATTTAATTTTATTGGTATAAGTATAAATTTTTATTTATAAAGTAATATAAGAAAGATCACCTCAAAAAGGTTTTCATCATTTAATATATAAAATTTAAATCTTAAAATACTTGTTATATTTTAATACTATTTCTTATTTGTATAAGTTTTGGAAATTTATAGTTTGTGATTAATGTGTTGAAATAATTTGTTATAGAGGGTGGATCATTGGTCTTCTTCTTGGATATTAATTTTTTTTTTTATGAATCAAAATGAAGTATATAAAAAGGACTTTTCACTAAAGACTTAACTAATTCTCCAAATACTATTACGAATTTAGTTTCTTTTTAATTTACGTTAATCTTTTACAAAATATATATTTAATATCGATTAAATCAGAATATATATAATTAGTAATCTTTCTCACATATATAAAGTCTATATATATTTCTTTTCTTTATTTTATTATTATTATTTATTTATATATATTATATATCAGTAATACTTTATTAAACGAATTTTTATGAACTATCTTAATATAACATAGCTTTAAGTATCTTATAATATGTATTAATTTCATTTTAGTATTAATATGTAAGATAATAATTTATTTACCTTTGTTATTCCATGCGAATTCTTCCTAAATTTGCTCTCTTTACTTTCATGATTCACTGTTTTAATTATATTACTATCTAATATATGTAAAACCGATCTAGCATCTATACATATTATATTATATTTTATATATATATTTTATTTATTATTTTTTTTATTATTAGTATATGTATTATTATTTTTTAATATATATCATATTTATATATTTATGGTGGCATAATTCAATATTTATTTTATTAAGTATTATAGAATATTATTTATAATCTCTTTTAAAGGTCTGAAAAATTTTTTTAACTGTGTATTTTTAATATAATTATATATTAGTTTTTTTAAATTAATACATAATATTTTTTATATATTATATATACAGCTATTTAATATGGCTTATGAATCCTGTTCAATTCTCTATATAAAATAATATATAATATATATATATAAATATATATAATTATCTATACATTATTTTGGGTTATATGATCTATTCACTTTTTTTTAATTTATTATATATTATAGTTTTTTATTAACTAAATTTTTGTAATTTCCTTTAATATTTATTATTATTTCATTTGTGTTTTATTTAATTTGTTAGATTTAACTAATTCCTTCTATGCAATAGCTGTATATATATGGTTTATTTCGGATTTTTATATATATAAATTTAGATCTTTAATATACAATATAATATTAATTTTCTATTTATATATTTGTTATTCTAATGATTATACATTGCACTTTATCCATTGTTTCCAATAATATATAGTTACATAATTTAAGATAATTTAGTTTATGTATATAAAAATTTTATCCTTTATTTTTATATTTGTATATTTTATTTATAAAATTGGGATTTTTATTGGCGCTCTTTCTTATTTAAGATGAGGAGCTCAGTATTTTCAACGAAATTGCTTTTTTGTTTTTCATTGGCGGATTAAGTATGTATTATTATGTTTCCTTTATTTAAGTATGCACTTTAAATATTTGATATGTAGTTTTCTTCTTAATTAGTTCTATTAAGTGATTTCTTCCTCTAATTCATTTCAAATTCGCAGTTTAGCAAAATCTTTAAATATACTTTTTTTTCCTTTATTTTTTTATATTATTATTATTTATTCTCTTATCATTAAACATTATTTCATAATCGTATATTACCTATTACATACTCGTGATTTCCTGCCTTTTACTCTTTCTAACATTATCTAGTATTTTGTTTTTATTTATTTTAATACTATCTTTATTTTTTTTATCCCCTTATAAATAATTACATATTTTTTGGTATTTATATTGTTTTTTGAACAGAAATCACCATAATATTGTTTACCTTCTTTTGTTTCGTTTTTATTGATGTATGAAAATGATTTTACCTGAAATGTATACTAACAACATATATTATATTTAAAGATGTTGCATTAACTGTGAAAATATTATCATCTACTCTGTGTTAGAATTTTAATAATTTTAGAACTTAATTATTAATTTTATATCCCTATTATTTAAAATATAGATTTAGTTAATATTATTATAAGTTTTTTTTATTTAATTTTATTATTAAGATTTAATTATTTTAAAGATATATATATATATTTATTATATAATTATTTATTTAAGTATATTATATTAATTATAAATTCTTTATATTAAAGTTTTATTTTTATTTATTTATAAATTATAAAAATTCGCATAGCTGCAATGAATGAATAGTTCTATAATTTACCTCACTAAAAAAGTCCTCTCTCTTCTCTCATCTCTCTCCTCTCTCTCTTCTCTTCTCTTAAACTAGCATCTCATTTTCTTTCTATTCATTATATCGTATACTGGTATCTTTCTATATGGAGCAATCGTCTCGGTTAATCTGACTCATCTAATCTTTTCTCTAAAATGCTTGAGATTAATCTAACCTGGATTTTATTCATACAACAAGGTAGTAATTTTACGGGACTAATAATATTTTGAAATGTATTCAATAATTTCAGAAATTTTCATAGAAATAATGGTTCCCATTTATGCAAAGTTTTCAATATACTTCCGATTAGTCTTTTATTTATGTAGTCTTCATCTCTTCTTCTCTACATGCTTTCTCTCTCTCTCGTCGTAAGCTTCTCTGTCTAGTCGTCTCTCTCTCTTCTCTCGCTCTCTCCTCTTCTTCTTCTTCTCTTCTCTCCTCTCTCTCTCGCTACTCTCTTCTCTCTCCTCCTTCTCTCTGCTCTACTCTTTAAAAATCTCTCTTCTACTCTTCTCTCTCGTCTCTCGTCTCTCGTCTCGTCTCTCTTGTCTCTCTCTCTCGTCTCGTTTTATCTTTCTCTCTCTCTTCTTTCAATCTTACATGACTTTCTTCTCTCTCTCTCTCTCTATGTCTCTCTTCTTCTCTCTCTCTCTTTCTCTCTCTGCATTTCTTCTCTCTCTCTCTTCTCTCTCCCTTAACTTCTCTCTTTTCTCTCTCTCTCTCTCTCTCTCTCTGTTCTTTCCTCTCTCTCTCATCTCTTTCTCTTCTTTTTCATTCTCCTTTCTTCTTACTTCTTGTTTCTTTTTTTATAATGTTTATGTTTTTCTCTTTCTCTCTCATATTATTGATCTCTTTCTCTAAAATTCCAAATCTCTCAATAACATACTCTCTTCTCTCTCTCGTCTCCCTCTCTCTTGCATCTCATCTCTCTCTCTCTCTCTCTCCATCTTCTCTTCATCTCTCTCTCTCCTCTCTTCTCTCTCTCTCTCTCTCTCTCATCTCTCTCGTCTCCTCTCTCTTCTCTCTCTCTCTTCTCTCTCTAAATAACTCTTCTTCTCTCTCTTCTCTCTTCATAAATTAAAATCTTCGTATTTGGACCGCTTTCCTGATCTTTCTCATAATCTTTTTTCTACTTGGCGGTGATAAATTGGCTACGAATCTTTGCTATCAATAATTCTCAGCAATACAGTTTTATTACAACCAGTTTATTTCGTGTATTGCCATCTATTACTAGATCAATATCCTGAATCTTCTCTTTCATTATTTATTCCATAACACTGTTCTCTTACTGTGGTATTGATATTTTATCTTTCCGATATTGAATCCATGGCAATCTGCTTGCCGAGTCGTGTGGTCTTGATTTGCAAGGAATGAAACAGCTCCTCTCTTTCTAGCAATCTTTAGCCATTGACGTCCCTTTCTGGTCTCGTACTATGATAAACATTTGATATTCATGGCTTGTATCCTCTTCCCTTTCTAAATTCTTTGTGTTTCTTCATTTAGCCAAGGTTCTTGTATTTTATATTTATATTAATATGTTTTATATTATTTATATTAATATGTTTTCCTTTCCTTGTTTTCTCATGTATGGAAATGTTTACCTTAAGGATTTATTTTGCGGTGTTTTCTTTACGTTTGCTTTGCTTTTTCTTTTCTAAATTTTGAGGAACGATTGCCTTCAAAATTTATCTTTTTTTTTATTTATTTATAACCGACATAACTTTATGGATCTTTGCTTCCTTATTTTGCTTCACTTTACTTTTTTTTATCTTTAGTTTTAACTTTTAATTGTGCCTTATGAGTATTAGTCATCCTGTGAACTATTATAGTTTAGAGAGAGAGATTTTCTTTTAACTTTAATCCTGTGTTACAGTACTTTGCAGTGGAAATTTGATGTGATTACTGAAATGTCTTTTCTCCTATTTCCTTAGATATTATTCTTTCCTTCATGCCGATATTAACCCCTTTCTTTTATTGGAAAGTGGCAGTCTGAGAGGAACTCTAAGTTCACTTAGTTGTTGGCACTTAATTATGGAAACTGATTCTCATCTTTGTGCATATGCCCTTTATTAGTGGCAAATAAATTCTTCTTCTTGCCTCTTAATAATTTTCTTTATTACAATAATAATAACTCGTTTATTTTTGAGAAGAGGCATACCTGGAAAGGAAGTCTGCAATGAAAATCTGCACATCTGTTGCTTTCTTCTATCTCTTATTCTTAAATAATAATCCAAATATTCCTGTTGATTCCATTTTCAATTATAAAATTTCGACTCCAGCTCCAATTTGGGATCTTAATAAAATATAAATGAAAGTTTGTTGTGTTTGTCAGTGATGATATATATATATACATCTCTTTAATATCGCCATATATATATACTATATATATATATATATATATATAGTATATATATATATATATTAGTATAGTATATATAATATATATATATAAATATATATATATATACTATATATATATTATATAATTTATATATAGTATATATATATATTATATTAAATTAATATAATAATAATAATAATTAATAATAATATAAATAATAATAGATAAATAATGAAAAGTGTCTTATGGTTAAACATCAAGATCTTCACCCCCCATAAATTCTAGACCATAACTCCCTATTATTATATATATATAATATATATATATAGTATATATATATAATATATATATTATATATTATATATATATATATATATATTATATCCTATATATTTATATTATATAGTATATATAATATATATTATGGAAAATGGGGTTTGGGTCCCGCTACTACTAATTTAAACCCTAGAAATGCTCATGCATGCCTCGGACTCCCGTTTGCATGTTTGGGCACCCTACCTCCCAGTTTTGTGGAAATCCAAGGGAAACAGCCGTTAGATTATATATATATATATATTAAATATATAATATTATATATATATTATATATATATATATATTATATATATATACAATAATATTAATAGTGTAGACCCGCCGAAACCTCTATTCCCATGATTGAGGGTTCATTTAATACCGCAGGTAGGGTGTTATTGAGGGAGATGTGTTGCAGATATTTTTCTAACCAAGCGTGATTTAGAGTGCCCATGACTATCTAGGTTGAGTAGCAAGCCTTGTTTAGGTTCATCTCATTTGGAAATTCTAGCCACCGAGGACGTGGCTTCAAATCCAGATGGGCGACCTTCTTACCTTGAAGGTCTAGAGACGAGAGAGACGTTGTGTGTTTGTGATTTTGTAATTAACTAATGGATAAGATTTGTTCTGTTGTATGTGGTTTGGCTATGTTTTTGGGTAATGTGTTGAAAGGTATTGAAGATAATAGATGATGATTCACCTGAAGTCGTTAAACTGTGGTAAATTAATGCATTATTAGATAAAATCTAGTGGACGGCATTGTTGTGTTGTCTGTTTCAGGTAGCCGAACGCGGAAATTTCGAACTCTCGCTTTACGCCTAGAGAGAAAAGCTGTACGCCATTCTTATAAGTCAGGAGAAAAAACTCTTAATAATACACTGAGTCACAAGTGTCCATTTTAGTGATATATACTTTAGTATAGATTATATAGTAATATATCTATTTTGCTTTACACAAATAATTAGTAGTTGTATATATATAATCTATATATAATTATTATAAGTATACTGTTATTATATTATTATTATTTAGTTATAATATTTATTACTTCTGTGTATATGTATATGATATATTATATATTTAATGGTCTGTGTGTGATTCTATAGTTTATAGATATATTATTTTACTATATTATTACTTTGCCTGCCCTGGCCTACTTTCTCAATTTGGGTAGTGCCACGACCTGCTTGCCAGGTAAAGGCATGTCCGGCCACTCGCTCAATTGGGCATTGGTTCCCACGTAGTCGAGAAGGAAGATATAGAGAAATTGCGCATTCGGGGGTGGCGGTCCTAAGAAAGACGCTGGTTACAACCCCAGACAGTAGGTGCTCCAATTTGTGTCCTGGGAAATGGTGAACATCTGTTGCAGTGTGGGATGTGTGGGGGTAAACAGTTTTGTCTAGTTTGAATCTTAATATTATATTATAAGAGTTTGGGTGGTTGACCTAGTATGTCTTCGCTCCGGGCGAGGTTAATCTTTGGCCTCTTCTAGAGCAGTGTTTTGTCTACCTAGGGGGAGTTTAGTAATTGTTATTGGTGCTGGTTTGATAGGTTCGTGTTTTGGTTAGTGTTGCCTTATGTCAAAAGGTGCCAATGTTATGGACGTTCCTCAAAAGGAACTAATGTTGTAGATGTTAATATAGAATTTTTAGCTGATGAGGAGGGTGGGATTTTAGTCTGGGTCGGGGAGGGGTTGTTGAAGAGGGTATTTGGTGGGCTGATGGGTGGGTTGTATTTGGGTTTCTGTAAGAATTGAGTTCCCCACCATCTCCAGGTGAGGGGAGATAGGAAGGATGTAAATCTCTTGCATGTAGTTGTTGGAAGTTTGGGGGTGGGGTTTTTTTAGTGGATATTTCGTGCTGTCGTCCTTTTATCCGTTGCATCATGATAATTCTAAGGGGTGGTGTTTTGTGTGATTTGTAATTTTTTTGAAATTAGTTTTTAATCACTTATATACATATATATTATACATATATATATATATTATATATATATATAGTTACTATATATTATATATATATATTTAATAATATATATTGCGGGGGTGTGCGCGTGCATGGGTGTGTGTGTCCAAAGAAAAGTGGATTGAGCCAGTTATAGTGTGTCTGAAGGAAAGGAATGTTCATTTGGTTCAAGCGAAAGCATGGTGCATAATAGAAGTAAATGGCTTAATTTTTTAGGAGGGTATTGTTATGGGCCTGCCCCAAGGAATGAACCTCCAAGTTGATGTGATGCCACAGTGGGGATCTGTTCTCTAGGGTGGATTTTGGGCAGCGAAGGCACGAACTAAAGGGTATGAAAGAATGATGGTGGGAGGGGGGAGGGCTTTCTTGGTCGCCTGTTCTTCAGTAAAATCTCATGCACTGCGGATAAGGTAATGAAACAAAGATTGAAAGAAGGTCGAAGGTTTATTCAATTAACATGTAATATTATTTTTCTACATGATACACGTTGAACCCACTTTTTATAATTCCCCTGTTTTTGTTAATTAATGAGTAATGTTGATCTTGTCTTTTCCGAGACCCAGTTTTCACCTCATCATATGAACCAAATCTCACTCCCTGGACTCAGAATGAGTGAAAGAAATTGGGGAAATAAAGTGAAAAACTGACAGGATCAGGACTGTAGGGTGGGGTGATTAATGACCTCGGAGTTCACGTTGAAGCTTCTCAAGTGTCTGGTACACTGCAATGTTGTTGAGAATTGCCATGATGTAGGAGGAAAACGGTACGGTTTGGTCTTATTGCGTCGGTATGCGGTGCTCTGTCAATTTTTGGGAGAGTCTTCACCAATAACTGATCGGAAGGGGTTTAACAGCCGTGCCCTTCGACAAATATTTCTGAATAGACGAGGCCCTCCGCATCCCAGAATGCTCGTCAGCATGAGTTTAGCCAGCCAGACAGTTGAGTCTTAAAGCTTTCTGTAGGCCGTGGTAGCTCCTGCGTAGGTGTCTAAAATTTCGTAGAGGTCTTTTTTTCTATCTGGATCGTAGTTGGTGGACGCCAGCGTTTGCGTTTCTCCTGTTTGCCACATCATGCGTGTAGTATGAATGATACTTCCTCTGAGGCCCACGGTATCAAAGGGTCTTAGGAATTTCAGGTGAGTCAGCATTATATTCCCCGACTCCGTTGCCTTTCCCTTTATGTCTGCGCTTTCAGGTGGCTTGCGTTTGACATGCCCAACTCGCGCAGAAGAATTTCGATAATTAGTGTCTGGGCCAATTATTGCTTAAACAGGGCTCTGTGTGCAGAAAATTGCAAGGCAATGCGAGAAGGCAATGTTGCGGACATGTTAGTTTCTCGAGTTATCTTCGATCAATGTCACCAACTCGAGCGATGATGTTGGTTTTTATTATAGTATTTCTTGGAGATCATGAATCGAACATTCTCACTTTTATGGAAAGAGTTCTTTATGGACCCATCGACGAACGTTGCTAACATCCACAGTGTCCGTTCCATACACCTCGAGCAAACGAACTGGATCTCAGTCAATGCAGTCAGTACACCTAGGCATGCAAAACTTCAATCACTGCGACGGTTGAACAAAGGTATCACCACTGATCTCATGTTTCTACTCACTGCAAACCTATGAACCAAATAACGATACCGTTCGCGTGGTCAGAATCTATTGCTAGCAGGCATTGTAATGTTTCGAATTGGCGAGTTGAACATCTTGTTATACCTGTTTCGTTGCTTGAGCAGCGCATAAATCAGAGCGGTTACTTTTCAGGTTCACCCTTCGGTTTATGATATATTATGATAGTATATATATAATATATATATTATATTATATATAGTATGTATATATATTATATATTATGATATATATATATAGTAGATGAGTATATATGATAATATATATAATGATTATATATATACGCGTAATATATATATATATAGGGTATAGTTTCGAGATAATGATATGAATAATATATATATACTATGAGTATATATATATAATATATATATATAGTATTTATTATATAGTAATTATATATATATATTATATAGGTATGGATATAATAGTGTATATATATAGGGATATATATATAGTTGATATATATATATTGAAGCACATGGACAATTTTAAAAAAAAAAAATTTCAATTTCTGAAGGGCTCCACAATACGATCACGGCATATTCAAGGAGGATGACCTTCCTTCACCATCCAGATGGATCTGATTTTTCAATTAAAAAATGATGAGGTTTCCTTAAATTCTGGCGCATACCTACAGTGTACTGCATTTTATCCTGTTTAGATTGAATAGTAGCGATTAATTAGAAAGTTTACAGTATTATGACTCTGTCGTTGTCGTAACGTAATTGTTGATATTAGCATTAACCTGGGTATTCATACCGTAGGTTCCGATTATCAGTACTTACGGACAATCGGCTTTATCGTTAGTTCATTAAATCGGGTATGGAGGTTTATATGTAAAATTTCCCGACAAGAACCCTATTGCGGTAGTAATGACCCCCCCAAAATGCATGAAAGAGGTGTTCGTGGACAAGAACACACACCGCACACCACACACACACACACACACACACACACACAGTATAGTATGATATATATATATATTATTATTATATAGTATATATATATATATGTAGTTATATGATATATATATAGATATATATATATATATATATATATATATGAGATTATATATATAGTAGGAATATATATATATATATAAACAAATTTAAGGTGCAAGAATCTAGGGAAGAATTTTTTTATTAACACTATTATATTATAGTATATATGTATATATTATGTATATATATATATATATAGTATATATATATATAGTATATATATAATAGTATATAGGTATATATATATATATATAATCGTATAGTATATAATATTATATATATTGTAAAAATTTAATTCTATTATTTATTACTATTTGATTATTATTGTTATTTGATTATTTATGATTATTCATTATTATTATTGATTATTATTACTTATTATGGAGTTATTACTTGAGGGATTGACACGATTGAGCGTGATTAAATGCGTGTTTGGTGTTGTCGTGTTGAAGGAGTGGTTGATTACAAAGTGTCCCGGAGGTATGTTGTTCGGATATGTGCAGTTAGGAAGGATATAATGTTTATTATTTCCAAATACTAAGGTTATGAGAACATGGGGAGATGAGAATCGAGATGAGTAACGATAGATGGTTTTTATTAGCATACATTATTATATCGTATCTTTATATATATATATATGGTATGATATTTTATATTGTTTATGTTATATATATATTTTATAATATATGTAGTTAGTTGTATATTTATGTGGTATAATTTTTAGGTATATGTATATACTATTTGGGGGTTAGATTTATATGTAGGTAATATTTTATTAGTTAAATATTAAAGTTGTTTCTTATGTTATTTAATTATATTATGTTTTTATGGTTGTATGTTTATGTATATGATTAGTATAGTTGATGTAGTACTATGGTTAATCTACTTATGTTAATTAATTTTTTATTTAAATTTCTCTGTCTCTTAGTCATTATTTGTAGTAGTTTGTTATTTATTAAGTGTTTCGGTCATTTTATTTATTTTTTTGGTGATTTTTGTGTCAATTGTCTTTAATTTATTCTTAGGTTTCTTTTTAAGGTTTGTGTTGAATAGCGTGAATTTAGAGGCCGCGGTTGTTTGTTTGTGGGTTTAGTGTGTTCGGGGTGAGTGATTAGTATTTCATGTTCGTCAGTTTATGTGCTATATAATAGTGCATTGGTTGAGAAGGTTCCCAACTTACGACCCAAATAATCGGCTTAAAAAAAACAGACAAAAAATATAACATTTTCTTTAATTTTCCGTTGTGGCAAAGTTTATTCAGTTTAGCCTTTGTTGTTTGCTTTTTTTTTAGAGAAATGAAAGGCGGGTAGCTAGTCTAGGTTCTTTTTACTTGTGATATGTTAAATTGAATTTTAATTCTATTACCAAAAGTAAGGAATAAATATTTTAAATATGTTTGATAAATTTTTACAAATCTCATTGAGCGTCTTTAATATTTATTAAAAAGAAATTTGTATTTCTTTGTATTTGTACAAAATAGGAAAATAAACATATTTATATACGCTCAGTTTTATTTTTCCCTTCATTGTGAAGCCTTCGTTTGGTAAATAAAAATTATTTTAAATATCGTCAAAAGCTATATAAAGATATTTAATATGATGTTTGTATTTTAGTAGTATTAAAATTAATTTGCTATGATTTTATTTTTAAGAAAAATTGCTTTATCAGAAACTAAATCGGATTCAAGACTGAACAGACGAAAAAGGATATTTCCTTTTAACATACTGGAAAGTATGGAAAGTGAAAACGTTCGGGCTTTTGGCCTCTGTCAATGTATAATATTTCAGGCTTTTTATTGGCTTTACTATTGTGCTATTGGGACTTTGTGAGTAGAAGTTATAATGATTGGTTTCTTGCTGTTATAAGTCTTGCGTTTTCTTGGGGATGGTAATTGTTTGTACGTTTGTTTTTGGATATGTTTGGATTTTGCGCTTGATTGTGTTATTTTTTCTTGGGATTTGAGAAGCAGTAGTATCTGCTGTCTCAGTTGCGAGATGGCCAGTCTCCTAAACTGTTGTGGGTATTCAGTGGGTGAAGGTAATCTGTTATTTGTGATTCCATCCGATTCTGTCAATAACAACACAATACCCAACCACAACTACTCCTAGTGCTCACACGACCGGGTACTTGAAATAGCTGTAATTAGCCAGAAGAATGAAAGGTCGTAAGTTACTATACGAATCGTAATGAGATGAAGCACGCTGAACTTTCTACCTGTTATTGTGGACTACTTTTTTTTTGGTTTTATGTAGATATAAATAAAAATTTTTAAATCTTTATATTTATAATATATTAATTTTATTTTACTTAAATTATTATATAATAATAATACAATTATGTTATTTTTCTTTCTTGCCATTATGTTTATTATTATGCAAATTATAATAATATAATTAATTCCTTACCTTATTATTAATTGTGATTGGATTTTAACTTTTTATTTAACGGAATAGGAGTATAATGATTTTATTTTGTGGAGAAACATTCACGAGAAATGAGTCCGTGTCGATATATTTGTAATTAATGATACTACAGGCCTCAACAAACCTTTTTTTTAAACTGCTAATTGAAGCATAAGACTATGATAAATATAAGACGTGAAAGCAAATTCTGAATTACGACAGCCTAATCAAGACCTAAAATTTAATCTAAAACAAAAACATGTTTTTTGTGTTTGTGTGTAGTGATTGGGACGAGTGATTCGAAATTATAACGTATGTTTACGATTATATTTTTGTATAAATTTTGAAGTTTTTGTTACTCGATTTTTTCTTTATTAAACCTATATCACTGAAATTTTACAAATTATTCTTTCATGTTCTTCTTTTATTTTATTCTTTTCTCATCTCTGTCCCTCTTTCTTTTCTCTCTTTACTCTTCTCTCTCTCTCTTTCTATCTTCCTTTTCTCTCTCCTATTCTCTCTTCTTTGCCTTTTTTCTTTTCTCTTCTTCATCTTTTCTTTCTCTCTCTCTTTCTCTGTTTTCTTGTTCTTCTTCGTTTTCTTCTGTCTCTCTTTCTCTCTCTTTCTGTTCTCTCTCTCTCTCTTTCTCGTCCTTTTTCCTCTCTTCTCTCTCTCTTCTCTCTCTCTCTTTCTCTCTCTTCTCTCTTCTTTCTCTCCTCTTCTTCTCCTCGTCTCTAGGTGTTAGTTGATTTTTACTCCTGTGTTTTGGTGGTTATGGTCATTTCCTGGTATGGAATCAATAAAGTATTATGTTTTGTAATCGATAGTGAGGCGTTTGTGTTAAGTTAAATAAATTGTGTGCTATATGGTGATTGGTTTAGGATTTAATAGTGGAGTGAGACTTTGTTATCGGGGTTTGTGTTATGTTCTTCTTGGTTATTCAATTTGTTTATTATGGATTGAGGCTCATGATTAAAAATATTCGATTTTTTTTTTGTTTATTATTTCAGGTGGATCGATGGCGGAGCAAGATTTTGGTTGTATTAGAATGAATGGAGATGGTGAGTGTGTGGCCCAAAACTATTATATGCGTTTGTTATATATTGGTATTTGTTTTGCGAATCTGAAGTTAGATTTGATGTAGGATTTTGGTAGTAGCAGATATTGGCTTAGTTGTGGTAATAAGTGAGTGGCTGAAAAGTAAATCGTTAGTGATAAGAGTAAGGTTATGGGATTGTGAGTTGAGGACAGTCCTTAGTGTGGTGTGAAGTTTATGTGTTAGATTCGTGAGCATTCTGGACATAGTGTCAGGTATGGTTTCTGATTATTTGGGGTATTCTGTTTGGAGGGAGAGATGAGACTGTATGTTTGTGGCAGAGAGTAATTATGTTTAGTAGGAAAGTGGCTGGTGCCAATTAAATCGTTGGTGAATGTAAGGGACTAAGTCTTGAGTGAGTTAGTGTCTTACATGAGGGTATGTTGTTACCTGTTTTATTTTTTTTTTATTAGTCTGAAGGTTCAGGGTGGGAAACGAAAAAAACAAGCTAGATAGAGTGTCTTTTTCAGAAAATAATTAAATGTTTTTTTTTAATTAATTATTCCCAGACTGAAAAAAACAAGTAAAATTTGTTTTTTTTTTTTCTTTTTTTGTTAATATAAGTTAGTTGTGAATTTACATGTTTGAACAATTATATTATAATTTTAGTCAAAAAATATTCTTTAATTTGGACATTTTTTGTGTTATCCAATTTCCTAACAATGGTGGAGCCCATAGAAGTTTTTTTTTTTTTTTTATAATTATGAAAAGAATTATTATGATGTGCTTCATGATGTTTTACTTATATTTTTCAATTCTGTGTGTTTTCATAGTTTCCGAATTTGAAGCTGACCTATGGTCACAATGGCAATTGCATTTAAATGGTTTTTCTTTTTACTCTGTTTTCAGCTTTCCCCAGTATCAATTCTTGTCTTAACAAATTTAATAAGAGTATTAGTGAATTATTAGGCATAACTTGCAGAACTTCTGTTGTTGGTGACTACCTTTTTATTAGGAAAATATATAGGTGGCGAAAGTAGGCTTTTTTTTTCCTTTCTGCATGTTATATTATTATATACTTTTGTTTTGTGCTGCAACGTATGCAAAATACTAGTTATTTATTGTACTCATAATCAGAACTAGGAAATTCTGATTTAAATTTGCAATTGAGAGAGTATGATTTATGCTAAGTAGTCTAAGCTTTATCAGAGTCTCTGTTACTTGCTCCTGCTTCTTCACCACTTGTCTATTCTCCGACTGTAGATATTCTGGACTTTTATTCAGTTCATAATCGAAATAATTAATATGGATCTGTTATCACGTCTGATGCAGTGCCAGTGTTTATTAATGAGTCTTATACTCTATGTTTAGTCACATGCACAGTATGTCCAGTTACTCTAGTGTGTCTGTGGGAGTATGGGTATTTTTAGTGATTATTGTGAATAAATTAGAAGTTTGATTTTATACTCAAAGTGTCAAATATTTTAATTTTATTTTCATTTCACTCATCTCCTTGCTATTATCAATCTTTGTGTTTTTTATTTAATTTTAATCTTCAATATTATTTTTTTATATTTCTCTTATTATGCTTCCCTTTTAGAATGGAGTTTTAAATTGTTTACATTTATAAAAAATATATATATAAAATTTATAATTTTTTTTTTTGATTTTCTGTATTACAATTTAATATTTAAAAGTAAATTATAATAATATATATATATATTATACAAATGTAAAATACATACTAAATTAGTTAAGTAGAAGCCTACAAACGGCAGTCTTGCTCATAGCTTACAACTCTACTCTAAATTTTGTCTTATACGGATATAATCAATTTGATTAATATATTAACTATATTAATTATAGTTCTATTATTTATATAATCTATAATGGTAATATTTGTTTATACTTTTCAAGTATTCTCTTATTCATTTGAAAAATTGAAATTTATTTATCTCAAGTGAAATTACTCATTTTATACTCTTATTATATTTTTTAAAAATAATTTAATGAAAAATAATATTCTGAAATTATAAAATGTAAAACTGTCTATTTTTTTTTTTCTTAAGTGGAAATATTTATTATCCAGTAAGTTCAATTTAAAAATGTTTTTTTTTTTCCTTTCTACTTCGTCATAATTTTTATACTATGGTGGGTAATAAGAAGTATAGATCTAAAAGTTCAATGTGTTACATGATGGACAATCTGTAGGGGGTGTTGCTAGGTGTTGAATGAAGTAAATTTTGATTTTAAAACGAGGATATATGAATGTAATTTAGTAGGTTGTTGTGTGTGAAGAAAGTTTGGTTATAATGAAGTGAGGAATAATATGTAAAGATGTTGAGATGTTTTGTCAATGGGGGAAATGGATAGATGATTTTAAGTTTTCGGTTTGGTTAAGCGGTTATGTTTTATTCTAGGACGGTGTTGGGAACCGACCTGCTGGTAGACCGAAGAAATATAGTGTGATTGAGTCAGTATACGAATGTTTGAAGGAGAGAAAATGTGAGTGTGGTAGAGTCGAGGAGAAAGTGTTTATATCAGGAGTGATAATTTGTGGGTTTTTTTGTGTTGGTGGGTTTTATGGTTTTTTTTAATTGTGTTTTTTTGTTTCCTACCTGTGTCCAGGGGGATGAACCTTCTTACATTGACTGATCTTACTCCTATAGTGCAGGGTTCCACGCGTATTTTTTAGATTTTTGGGTCTCCATGAAGCTCTAGGGTTGATTTTGTTAGGGTCGTGCTGAATGTTCTCACTAATTAAATGGTACAGAGTGGGGAAAGGTAAAGCTGGGCTTCTTTTCGACTTTTGTCATTTTTATTTTCTCTACTGCTTTTCTTTTTCCAATGTGCAGCTACGCATTCTACTGTGCCCCAATCTTGGGGAAATAAAAAGGAAGATGAGAAGAAGAAGATATATCTATTAAGGCTTGTTTAGACAAGGGGCTGGTCAGGGTAGTTTTCAACCTCCCTCCTCCCCCGAAAATGTATTTTTAAGCGATCAAAATTTGTTTATTCTTTAAGTCTTAATTAATAATTATTAATAATAATTTTAATTAAATAATAATATTATATAATATAATAATAATAATATATTAATATAATTAATTAATTAATAACTAAAGATAGAAGTTATAGAAACGCCTTGTGGTCGTAGGTAGGTTGGACTCGCCTTGTTTTTTACTCTTTCATGCAAGAGATGCCTGCTGTTCAATTCCTTCGTCGTATGCTGTTGGAGTTTTATCTTCCTGTGTTTGTCATTGGTGAATTAAAAACTCTTGTATTGCGAAAACACGTTTGGTGGAGCTTAGATTTGTTATATCGGTCTCTTATAAGTTATTCTTGATCGGTAGTCCCCCGTGTTACCTCTCTTAGATAAATGGTGAATAAAGCACTGTAAAAGGAAGTTTTATAATATATAATTAATTATTATATAACTAATCAATATATAAATAAAAGAATTATTGGCTGAGCGTTTTATAATAAGCGACAATTGAGGGAGCTACTGATCAATGATATAAGTTTCATTATAAAGGTTAATTTTTTGTGATTGAATATTATAACAAATAGTATTAAAATCAGGGATGCAGGAATCTCGTAAAATAAATTAATTATTAATATATCAATATCATGATTTTTTTACTTATCTTTTTATAAAAAAATGATGATTTTTTTGACTTTATTTTATATTTTTTGATTTTTTTTTTTATTTTTTTATTTTTATATATATATATGTTATATTAATTTTTTTATTATATTTTTATATAATTTTATTTTTATATTATATTTATATATATTTTTTATTTATATTATATTATTAATATATTATATTTTTTTAATTTAGTTTATTATATTTTTTATTATATATTTATTTTTATAGTTATTATATATATTAAATTATTTATTACAATAGTTATATTTGAAAATTTAAGATTATTTGACTTCCATAATTGAACAAAAATAGGATAATTAAATAAAACTATAAATTGATTGTATTAAAGAGAATGCTAATCAACATGATTTTTTTTGAATTTCAACAAATCGTATTATTGCATTAATATACTTCTTTTGTATTAGTGTCTTTTTGTGTGACATTCTTTATGTGTATTGCTTGTGTGGTTCATTGTACTATTGAAGGATTTTGTTAACTAGAGCTAGGGTCCGTCATATTTGGTGTTTAAAATTAATAATTTTATTATTGCTATTATATTGTGAGACCTTTTTAATTATTATTTATTATAATTTATTATATTTTTTATATTATAATTAATATATTATTATATATTATTATATAATTATATATTTGTATATTTGTATTTTCATGAATTTTATTAATATAATATATTAATTTTTTAATTATAGTTTTTTATGGATTTTGTGTGATAATTATTAATTTATTAGATATGTAATGTTAGATATATGTCTTATTGGTAATAATGAGGTAGTGAGTAGTAGATAGGTAGTAGATGAGTAGGTGGGGATAATATATATATATATAGGTAAGGTAGTATGAGTGGGTCGGCTCGTTGCGTGTTGATGGGTCCGGGCTGGAGCCCCTCAAAGAATTAAAGAGGTGGCCAGGCGTAGCGATGTTGACGAAAATTAATAAAAATGGTTGTCGAGAAAAAGAGTGAGAAAGAATTTTTTTTGTTAGAGGCAAATTTAGATACATTAAGAAAGGACGTGGCAGTAATTGAGGTCGAAGAAATAAGAGAAAAGAATCTTTTGCAACAGGCGAAAGTGCGTGTAGCGACATTTTTATTTCAAATATCATTAATATAAACTGTGGGCTGCTATTAACAGCCCAGAAGGAATGGGAGCAACTTAATTTAGAATTGTAAGAATAAGACAAAGAGCATGCCAAAAGGATAGAAGTAAAATCTTCATCGTGTGTATTTCACTCTTGTTTACTCTATGGCCTTTGTATTTTTATAACTTCCTGATATTTGTATTTCTATATATATGTTTGTATTCTAGTTTTGATTCGATGGTGCGTAGTGTCTGTCCGTAACGATGTCCTTTTTACATCTTAGAGACATTTTATATATTAAAGACATAATTTTAAGAGATTCTCTAGTTCATTTTTTTGTTATCAGATGTAGGTGGATTTGTTGCTTTTTTTGTGTGATTTTTGATTGTTTGGTTGGGTGGTTTGAGTGCGTTATAGTTTGGGGGAAGTGTTTGAAGAATTTTACCTGGCATATATGCCATCAAAATTCTTATGTTACAATTATCGAAAAAATAATAATTATTTATATGATGAATTATTTGATGATGATTTTTAAAATTATTATTAATGTTAACATTTGTAAACGAGATTAAAGCTTTCTTTATTTATCTACTTTTGCTCCAGTAAGACCTTTTAAGAATGGTAATGGCTCCTTCACATAGTCTGATTTCGATTTTCGTACTCTCATAACAAAAATCTACAGTGGCAAAGAGATTTTTCTTTTTTATTTTCTTTTTATTATTAGTATATATTATATTATTATATTATATATATATTTTATTATATATATATTTATATTTATTATATATTATTATTATAATTATATTATATTTTTATTATATTTATATATTATATTATTATATATTATTATTTTATATGTATATATATTATTATTTATATATTTTTATATATATATTATATTATATTTTTATATTAGTATATTTTAATTATATTTTTAATTATATTTATTATTATATATTTATTATATTAATTTATTATTATTTGATATATATTTTTTAATAATTATATTTCTATATATATTATATAATTTATTATTATAATATTAGTTAATATGTTATTATTTATTTTATTTATATATATACTGTTTTTATATTTTTATATTAGTATTGAACTTGCAGCTCCCTCCGATCCCAGTTTTACTTAATAGCCTTCCTACTATTATATAATTATATATATATATTTTAATTATTTTATATTTATATATATATATTATATATTTATATTATATAATTTTATTGATTAGTTTTTATATAGTATTATATTAGTATTATTATTTATTTTATATTATTTTATATTTTATTATATAATATATTTGTATATTATATATTATTTTTATATTTTATTTATTATATATATTTATTTTTTATTATATAATATGTTTTTTGTATTTATATATATGTGTTAGTTGTAATTTAGATATTGTTTTAGCTCAGTATTGTGTAATTTGTGGTCTACATATTTTAAGCATCCTTATTAGATAAAGGACAGATATGCTGGAGAGGGCGAAACCTAAAGCAACAAGGAGGTAGGTTTTTGGCTTTGAGGTAATGATAGGGTGAAGTTGTCTTAATGAATAGGTCCCATGCGGCAGCTTAAGTATTTATGCTTATTTTATTATTTATTACTTGGCGTTGACTGGTATCATTATCTAAGAGGTCTCAATGCTGTGCTTTCAATTATTTTTATTGTTTTGACTGGGACAGTCTATAAAAGACCATGATGTCTTTAAGTTATTTTATTTATTATTTTTGATTTATGATTTTTGACTGGACATTCGATTATTAGGAGGGTATTCTTATATTGTTGCTTCACTATTTATATTTTTTTAATTAATTATTATTTATTATTTGTGTTTGACTTATGACTCTCTGGAAAGGCCATGTGCTTGCTTTAAGCAACATCATTCTTCATTTTTTATTATTTTTTTATTATGGGTGTTTTGACTTTGGGACATCTATAGGTGGTTTTCAATGCTTTTGTCTTCTTTAATATTAATTTTTATTAATCGAAATTTTGGTTAATTTTTATAATAAATTAGATTTTTAAGTACTTGAAAGTAGTTACTTCTTTTTATTTGGTATTAAACCTTTTAATTGTAAATTCTCTAATATACATATGGGTATTCTTCATTTAATTATTATTTTTTTATATTATTTATTTTTGTTTGACTGGGTTAGTCTAGATATCACCCCAGCTTAGTATTATTTTATTATTATTTAATTATTGGGTTTGATCTGACATTCTAAAGGAATATTGCAATTCTAAATTATTATTTTTATATTTTGAAATGGTATAAGAAGCTAAATATCTGAATATTTTCTTACTTAGAAAGAAAATTTTATTATCTGATTTAGCGAAAATTAGTACTATGCATACGTTGTCTAACAATAGGTGGAGAGAAGAATGTTATGATATTTATATTGGGTTTGTAAAGAAACAAAACTTTGACAAATAAATTAAGTGAAATAAATGGTTTAGTAATTAAAATATGAACCGTGAAGTATATACATGGTTATTGTTTTGTGTTATGTTGTATTTGACATTCTTTGTTTCAAATTTTGAATTAGTCACTTTTTCGAAATTTTCACTAAATTTGCTATGTTGAAAAATCTTTTAGTTATTTTTAAAGACTATTTAATTTAAAATAAAAAACTTATGAAATTAATTAATGAAACTATTAATTCTAATTAATATTTGCTAATATTTCTATCATTTTTTCGCCCTTTTCATGGTTTAAAAATATTACTTATCCTTCCTTGACTCTTAATATAATTTTTTTAATTAATCGTGAATTTATAAAATTACTTTTATAATGAATATAAAAAGTCTCTGTAATTCCATTAACTTCGGTGTCAGCTTTAAATTATTATATGATCTCACTTTATTTCACCGGTGTTAATTTTCAGATGTTTTGTTTATTACCTACTATAAATGAAACCTCATTATATCTCTATTATAGTTAGGTTAAATACATACTTGTTCTTGTTTAGCCGTCTTGGTGGTCACCTCAAAAACAATACAACTCTACTAGTTTTCTAGTCTTTAATAAATTGGTATGATATGATTGTGATCTGTCTGTAGGACCGCCAATATTTTAGGCACGTTAAAGATTCAAAACTGATGGTTTATATAAGTATTAACATTAATATTAATTTATATACAATTAAATATCAATTTATATAACTATGCTTACTACCGTATCTAAAGCTCGATTCACATTGATGACAAATGAGAAATGAAAATTTAGTCATGCACGCGTTTATTTATTAGTTATGCATGCGTATCAGAAAGGCACGAAACAATGGTGGGGGGGGGTTAAAAAGTGTTTCTTGCATTATGAAAATATTAAAGATTATTAATAAATGGGAAATTATGCTTATACAACAGAACAAGTTTATCTAGGTTGACCAAAATTTTGTGTGTGGTTACATGTATGCACTTAAACGCGTACATTTTTACGTACTATTACATTAAATTTATTAGTACCTCCCAGTAGACAACTATTATTTCCTTCATATCCTATATAAAAAATACATCTGGCAACTTTAAACCCTATTTTACATATTAATACTCTTGTTTTTTTGGCACCTTGGTAATAATATGTCGTTACATGCTCCCAAATTTTTAAGGCTAAAGTCATACATTTTATAATAAAAGCTCTAACTTTCACGCTACTTTATTACGTTTTAGGTATAAAATAAATTAATATTTCACTTTTTTTCTTCTTCACTATTCCATATTATACAAGCCCTGAATTTGATGTTGATCGGAGATCCACAAAAAAAGAATTTGTGTTCTAATTATTTCATCTTTTCTCATAAAAAAAAAAAAAAAAAATATAAAAAAATTTTTTTTGAAAGTGTAAATTATTATATATTTTTTTCTACTAGTCAGTCTTATCATACATCAAATTTTTGAGGGCATTTATAGTGAGGGGCAGATACATCTTTTTTATTTATGATAATTTTTTTGCACACCAAAAAAATAAAATTTTTGATAAAATTTCCAAACCATTTTTTTATTGGGAAACTTTGTTCCAACCACAAATCCAAAACTACTGCATTATACAAATAAAATAAAATAGTGCCAAAAATATATATACTTCTTCTAATGCATATAGCACTATAAAATTTTATTCCATAGATCGCTTTTATGAGATAGATAAATAAAACATTTATTCTTATTAATTTCTATTATAAAATAAATTATAATAATAAATTTTAGCAATTTTGTATCTATTTCTTATTACACATAATTTTGCGTACACCTGTATAAAGCTCAGATCTACTCCGTTTGTCTTTATTGAAATTCTAGATTTTTTCTCTATATATTTCAAGTTTGAAGTTCTATTTTTGTTAAATATAATTTTGTTGTAGAGTTGTATAGGGTTGTGCATTATAAGGGTAGTTAAACATTTTAGATTTTTTGTAAATTAATGAAAATGCCAAAAACAATATGGACTATATGATATCATGGAAAAACACTCTTGTGATAATACTGCACGTTGTTTTAGAGGGTCAGAATTAAGCGTGCAGTTTTTTGCTTATTTCTTCCCATCTAAATTGCTGAAAATTAGGAATTTTATGGTTCTATTTTTTTATGGGGGGTTGTATTAATTGGACTCATCCCGTAAAATGCAATATATTGGGCCCTTCCCCTGAAAGCACAATCTGTGGCATCTAAACAAAGACGTGTTTTATTTATTGTTTAATTACAGCTTTCACTAATTAAAATTCCTATAAGATTTAGTTATTACACTTTTAAAACAAAAATTCGTCAGGCAACAAACTTCTAAGAGGATAAAGCCCCTAATTTTATGTGATGGCACTCTTTGCCTATAAAAAATATTAGAATTTTGAAACCTTGAATTTTTTTATTACTATTAAACTTTGATATAAAATATAATACAATGAATTATAATTCATTCACATATAATTATAATATTTAATAGAGTTTGTTGAATGGTGAGAAAGCGCAAATTTTTTTTAATATTATTCAAATTTTTGTGTTAGCTTATTTTTAATTCTAACAAAAGAGGTACCAATGAAATTTAAAATCTAATCAGATAGGGACCTTTTCATTCTCCAATCTCAAAACCCTAATTCTATAATTTCATTAATCAACAATCCGATCCTTTATATATAAAGGTATAAATAGATATTGATTGTGGGGCAAATAAATTCTTTGAAGCAGCTGACAATCTAGCTTAATCTTGTTTTTGATCATATTAATAGAAAATTTTTTGAAATGTTTTATATTTTTATGTGATGTTATGAGTATTAAAATAGATATTCCCTAAGAACCCCAAACAATTAGATAGGTACATCCTGTATATTGGCTTTCGTTTACTTCTTCTTCTTTACCATAACAACTCTTAATTGATCATTATTTGAGTCATAACTTATAAGCAAGGCATCCACCATTTTCTTCCATTCTTTGTTCTTTTTTCATTCATGAAAAAAGCTCCTTTTAAATGTTATGTGTGGTCATTTTAAAACATAAGTAACTCTGTCCTCTCTACATCTTCACAACCATGAATCTTAAGTACTCTTATATGACTATCAAACGTTCTATTTGATGTGTTAATATTGGATTATAATATTGAGATTTTTCTTTGATGTATTTGATGACAGGGAAAAGCATTAATATCATTGTCGTTAATGAGGAGCTTCAACTAAATTATATTAAATTCGTAGATCAAGCACTCCTTAATTCAAGAAATAAATCTTACAAATTGGCTGACTCTGTGCTTAAAGAGTTGAATAGCTCATTTTTGATTCGGATGCTTTATTAAGCATTGGCTTAGTAGAGAATTTCACTTCGAAAGGTATACAAACTTAAAATTAGTTAAATTGGTAATCTACTGGGTCTTACATTTTGGTCTTTTTCGATGTGAAATGCTCTTCGGGAAGTTCGAGTAAGTAATTATGTCCTTAATTTATAGCACTTACTGAACTTAGTTAGGGGTAAAGAAGGTTGAAGGTAAAGTTGAAGGTAAAAAAGAATTGAGAAAGGTTGATATAGTAAGAAAAATGAGATTTACCTCCTTACCTTGATTTGATTGATGTATTTGAATCTTTGATTTTTTAAACACATGAAACGGCGAACTTTAATTTTCAAGTGAGAATGTGGAACGTGGAACGTGAAAAATAGTGAATTTTCAACCATTAAGGCATAATGCCATAAAAAATTAGGCACCATAGGGAAACAAAGAAAAAATCAACTGAAACATTGTATTACAACTTAAAGCTAAATATTAAATGAATGAGTAAAATAGTAAGAAGCATATGTGAAAGTATATAAGAGATTTTATAAAATAATAATGCTTCAATAAGATTTTTTCGCATATTTCTCAATTTTATAATCTTTCCACATTTTTGCTTATGTTGTGTTTTATATGGGTAATAGTAATTTCAATCGATATTAATATTCTATATTTTGAAAATACAATTCTAAAATATGGTCCTTAAGTATGCATTCTCCGATATTGTAAAATATACCCCGAGCCTCTATTTCTTTTTTTATTTATTTTTGTTGTTGTTACAAAGACTATGTTCATAATATTTCTGACCTAGCCTACGCAATATCATAATAGGCCCCTAATTAAGTCGGACGAGACTTTGTGATTATTTACTTTGTATTAGTGTTTATACAGTGCTCCCTCATAATTTCTAAGTCTATGTTAATAATGACATGGATAACGTACAACAATGTTCTAGTCGCAGTATTGTAAATAAAGAAAATTCTCTATCAGAATCGCCATGTCGTATTATGCACACATCAACAAAGTCAGCTGATTTAGCTCCTGTACATTGTTCATCAAAAATAACTACAAAAATGAGTGAAACAGAAAGAAAAGTAACCAATGAACCTGATTCTTATAGTCATATGAACACAAGTCTTCAGGATAAACTAAGTTTAAGTTCTAATAATAAAAACTGTAGCAAAAATGGAATGAATTTGAGGCTGGGTACAACTGATGTAGAAGTTCATAGTAGTGGCCCTTCAGATCCCAGTGTTAAAGCCTTATCATCAAAGTCAGATATTAAATCTAAACCTGAGGTTAATAGTTTATCTAGTCAAGAAAATAAAATTAGTGCACATGTAAACTTAGGCTTATGTTCTTATAATACTAGTAAGGCAAGTAGTAGTAATATAATTAATTATAAACCTGAAACTGCAATTAATAATTCAAATGGAATTATTTGTAATGGACACACTGTATCAGAAGCTACAAGCAGTAATAGTTTAGCAATATCAGATTTTTCTTTAAGCTCTGATAAATCAATATCTTTGGATTCTTCCTTCTCATGCTCTGGTCATGGAGCAAGGCCTAGAACAAGAAATACCTCAAATAGTTCATCACAGAGCACTCAGCCTCAGAGTACTAGTGAATTTGACATAGATAGTTCAACTAGTGACTCCAGTAAAATTTTAAGTTTAGAAACAAAACTAAATTTACATCCTGTGCCAATGCCAGTAAGTCCAAGTAGGCCTCCACCTGATGATCTTAATGTTAAATATATAAATTATGAAAATGAACATCAAATGGAAGCAATCATGCGACTAATTCAAAAAGATTTATCCGAGCCATATTCCATATACATATATTTATAATGTATTAAATATATAATATACACTTGCGACGAATGTGAAGTTATATATATATTTATATATATATATAATATATATATATATATATATGATATATATATATATATATATATATATATATATATATATATATATATATATATATATATAATTCTTTGTCATCCCCTCCCCACTCTCTCTCTCCTACAAGAATACGAGAAGCGGGTTTCCTCAAAATATTGTGCCACCCTAGCATGTCAGGCACTGAGGTCCGTCAGTATAGCTA
>JABUQX010044233.1:0-25000 GCA_015478945.1 Trachelipus rathkii | reverse complement strand
GCTGTTGGTGTAGCAAATTTGGTGAGGATACGATAATTAGAACTCTCTAAATTGATGGGGAAAATTGTAGGCCAGCTGTTGGTACCATATATTACAACGATTATATCGAGTGAATGTTAAGTAATAGTAACGATTTTCTCTCGATTATATTTTTCAATGTAATAAGTCAACCACTGCACGTAGAAAAACTATTTAAATATCAAATTTGGGTTAAAAGACCTTGATAAATTGATTGGCATCTTAGAAAATGGCTACCGGATACATTCAAAAAACCTTCTTGGAAAAGAAAAATCATTTGGAGGTTAACCACTAAGTTCAGATTTTAAAAAAAAACTCTGAAAACGGTTCTCTGAACTCCAAATTTTCATCCCAACCTTAGAAGCCCTAACTTTGCACACATCAAGTGTCAAATCTAACAAAACATATTATATAGAATTATTCTCCTAAGTCTTAATCCGAAAAACATGTTACATCTTTGAAGAAATTTGTTACTATTACTATACGCCGTCGACAGACAATGCATCTATATGATAGAGCTATTTACTGAAAATGGTTCTGTAATCCTCTTAGAAACTAGACTATACGTCATTTAACTATACGTAAAAGCGCTCGCCTCGAGCCATGTCTTGACGTATTTACAGTGTTGCTCACTATACTGATAAAAATACGTTTCCAAATATACTCCGGAGTTTAGTGGGTACTTTTAATCAAAATCAATGATATATCTGCTTATGAACTATATGTTGTATAAGCTTTTCTCAATGCCAACGTTACTTGTATGAGAAAAGCTTCTACAAGTTATTTAACTAATTTCAACAGCTAAAAAATCTGATGAAAAAGATGATGATTAGAGTACGATAGGTAGAAAAAACTAAAAAACTATAAAAAAAACTGAACAATTTCAGGTAACAATATTTATCACGTATTCTATGATAACTATACAAAGTTATATAGCCTATACTGTCGATTTTCCTCTAGCTATATGAAGAGTTATCACACATATACATAAACATTACGTGAAACTAGCGCAAAGAAACTCGTATGCTGAAAACTTAACTACATTTTTTATAAATAATATTATATTAATAAGATAAATATATATTAGACTGTTAGGTATATAATTTTAATGAAAGCGATATATTTTTGATATTAATCTCACTAGAAAAGTTATATAATAATAATATCAATATAAAATTGATATTGGAAAACTCAGTTCATGTTTTTTAAGTGTTACTATACATAACAGTAGTTACGGTGCTTTTAATAGACGGTTAATTATCAATGTGAAACAGTTTCTCTTAACACAGTTAAATTTAAGAAATACTTTTAATTATTATGAAATGTGCAATTAAATAAAACGAATGAACTATTGATCCAAACTTGAGTCATTAAAATACATAAATGAATTATATACATTATTTATATTATATTATATTGATATAATATATCTAACTCATGATAGTATTGTAATTATTTTATAACCCGTCTCTTGGGAATATTATATTGTATAACGGATATTGTTGTATCGTATTAATAAAAACTTGATGCTCTGTACGCAACCGCTCAGTTACTAGTACCTCGTTATATTCTGGAGAATAGTTTCGAGTTACCAACTATATAACCTCAGACACTCTCGCATCTCTCCCGTCATCTTTTAAGCCCGGGATCAACGCTCCTTGTTGTTTATCTTTTATTTTTGCCATTGTACAAGAAACCCTATGACGTTCGCTGCATCATTAGAACGAGAGAGTCCCGGAGTCGTTTTTTTCTATCTCTTCAAATGATAAAACCATACTTTCTTTAGAACGGGGCATACTTTCTGTCCTTTTGTTCTATCGTAAAATACTGTATTTATCATGACAATCTATTAGATTAAAGTAGTAATAACGCCAAGTCTTCAGTATATATACTCGTATTATATCTTAAATGTTGTTCTAATATTCTACGTGCAACAATGTACTCTGATGTCAATTTATTCCTCTTTATCTTTAAATTTACTACTATTTTTCCGTAGTTATAACATTTAGAAGATGAGCAACTGTATTACCATGATCACCCCATATCATATTTCATGGGTACTACTCATGTTCTTGAAACTCCTTTTCCTAAAAATTTCTTTTTCTAATTTGCCCACCGCTATTATTATATCGTATTATATTATATATATATACTAGTATTCAATTTGATGGATAAAAGTAGGTATCTCATATTTAATATAATTAAGAACTATTGTTGTCACATCCTTTGGAAAATCTGAAATCTATTTAATGAGCTTTTTAACATATCAGTAATAGGAATATACCATCTAATATGATAACAATAAGTAAATGTTATATGATGCCGTTCATATATTTAATCTATATAAGCTTACTTATTAATTTAATACAATTTCCGTCAATATGTCAAAGTTTAGCTACCAGATATCTATTCTTAAATAAGAATGTGATACATCTCTAATACCGTTATTTATGTCGGTTATGTTTAATGGAGAATTGATTACTTATTTATTCAATCCTCTGATTATAGGTTATCATGTTATGTATACAGGAGCCAATGAGGTCTCTTCTTTTCGTCATACTTAAATATAGTATTTATCAAATTTTTTTATATTATAATATATAGCTCGTGCGAATATATACTGTAGATAAATACTTTGACGCAAATATAATCTTTTATGTGAAAACGAATAGTTAGATTTGTTTTACATAGGTAACTTAAGAATATATAATTTAATTATATACGACACCTCCTTTAGCACCTAATCTAGTTCGATTACCAATGACCAAATATTAAATAACAATAAACATTATATTATAATATATAATATATATTAATATTAATAATAATATATAATAATATTAAATTATATGAATATTATATATTTATATATACTATATATAATATATATATATCATTATGTTATATATATATAGTATATATATAATATATGATTAATATTAATATATATATAGTATATATATCATGATATATTTATATATATATATTACGCGTATATATTATATATATATATTAATAATATTATAATATAATATATATATATATATATATATATATAGTATATATAATATTTATTAGTAATATATTATATATATATATATATATATATATAAAGAATTGATATAAGATAATAATATAATAAGATAATAAGGATTACTTTATATTCTTTTATTAATAATAAAAAAAGCTTTTTTAATTTAAGATAAATTAATTTAATATACTAATGAATAGTTACCTATTTCCTTCTGTGAAAGCAAAGCAAAATTATATTATTTTCGTTAACAAATACGTAGTTTAAATTAATGCTCTTACAAACATTTGCATATTTTTAAAAAAGATAGTACAATTATATAGGATTTGATTATTTTATTTTATTTAATAAGCATAGGCTCTTAATTAAGTTACATAAATTATATATGAATAGTAGATTATATTAATATTATATGTAATATAATATATAATAAGTGATTAATAAATTAATTAATCTTAATCATAGTATTACATATAATATATATGATATAATATATATATTATATTAAGTCATATATATATTAATATGAGTAGTATATATATTAGTAGTAAAGAAGAACGATAAACAGAAAATGACCCCAGATACAAGAAATATTATCATTAATATATAGTATCTATTAGCCTATTTAGCTTTATAGAACAGGGATAAGACGCCTATACCGCCGTGTTGCGAATGACGTAATCAAATATAAAATATATACACCCGTATAGCCCGAATATGCTTAAATTAAATCAACTGAAGCTAATATCTTAACCAAATACCTAAAAAAGTATGGATTTCAAACTGAACAAGTTTATAAAGCGAACGATAGCTTCACCGTCAAGGCGACATCACCAGTGAGGCAGTAATTCTTCCTATTACCTCGTCTTTTATATTTTAGATTTAGGAAATAGCTCAATATTGCATAGTGCAAAAATTAGTGCGAAAGTTCAATAAGTGACATATTTTAATATTTTCGTATATATTAGTTATATAATATATATTATATTATATATATAGATTATTAATTATATATATTATATATATATATATATAATATATATATATTATTATTATATATATAATTAAGTATATACTATAATATATATATAATATTATGTATATATTAATAATTATTATACATTAAATATATTATATATATATTATATATATATATATATTGTAATTAGATATCTATGCTCAAGTCTTAGGTTAAATATAGCGCGCTTAACATATACTTATAGTGTACATATATAATCTACTCTGTAAAACTATGGATAGACTATTTATGCTTCATCTCTTCCTAGTCTGTGTCATTTTACACAGATCAAATGCTGTTTTCAAAATTTTCTTTACTAATAATTCTCTTTAGATCTTTGTAGGCATGAGAGTCCTTTACATTTATCCTTTTCTCACAATGAAAGTTATAAATTCTATATTTCAATATCTTTTGATATCATTACCTGTATATAATAATTCTTTGACTAATACTATGATTGCGGTTTACAATAATAATTATTGAGTTACTTCTAGTTATATATACACTGTATCTAGCCAGTTATATAGTTGAGGCTTATGCATTGATAAGATGGTGATCTTAAGTTTATATATTGTACGACTATCGGCTTATCTCGTTATTGTTAACTCTTAACTTTACAACTAGCATCTTGATAATGCTTGTATACTTTTCTTCTTCCTGTGATTAGGAACCCTAATTTGACTGGGTCTTAGTATAATATTATTCTTCTAGAGGGCTGCTTACTATGATCCAGCTAGCGTAATGATCAAATGGCTTCACATGTTATTTAATTGATAAAATAGAAAAATACTAAGAAAGTTTAATCTTCTTTCTAGTTATATCATCGTCAACCTATAGTAAACCTATTCAGCTTAGTACTAATAATGGTACTATCACTCCCATCACCTAGCTTATACTCGTATTGTCACGCTATAGATATGATAACGTATTTTCGTTCACGCCCACATTGATATTATATATATTTACGTCAAATAAGTCACTATCGTCAGTTATAATTCTTTTACATACGTAATAAGATAATATAATAAGGTATCACGGTTATTTATTGTATGTATCATATAAGGTATGGAGAGGAAATCAGTTGTAAAGTATAACGATTCTACTACTTATAAGATTTTTATACGATAATAGACGAAAAATATGATTACACTAAATATATCTATTGGGTGAGAATACTTTTACCATTAAACTAAATATATCTAGTTTACGTAACTTTAGGTGTTATACTGTATAGTAATAAAACCAACTATGTGAGTGAACTAAGTCATGACAAAAGTCTAACTCGTACATAACTTTAGAGAAATGCTTTCAGCCTTAAAATAGTAAATGCTGTTAGAAGCTAACAGACGCGATCTTTTATCCTGACAATTCAAGACTAGATAAGTGGTATATAATAAAAAGACTAATATGGATAAATTATAGCTAAACCCTAACAGGTCAGTAAAGCCTATAAGGTGAAACCTTAATCCGGTAATATGTACAAGCTTAGCCTTATTTACCTCCCGTTATTAGTATCACACTACCATTTTAGGCCTTATTCATTAGGTAATTGAAATTCCTGACCAACTTTCTTTGTATAATATATAACTAGAAAAGTATGTAATCACCTTAAAGTGTCCATAGCTATTGCTAAAATAAGGTCTTTTTCATGGACAGTCATCCATCTATATATAGTATTTTATAAACAATAGATGTTAATATACTACCTTAATTAGCACATATATTACTGCTTATTATCATCTTCAAGTAACATATATCATTTATTTACCTATTCTATATAATTTAATTAAAATATATCGTCTTTATTTCTGTAATTATGTTATACCGATATAGGATTAACGGGGTTCTTGCTATTGAGGATCGATTTTTATAATAGAACCTTAAAGGAGACGGGTGTAAATGACTAGTCTATAATTACAAGGGCTGATAGATAGTTACTGATTTGACTTCATCAGTTTAAAGCAAGGTACTATGGTTGGCTTAAGAGAGTTAAAATACGTTTTATTTCTAGTGCAATGGCACGTTTCTGATTACATTATATTATGAGTATATATTAGATTAAGATATATAATAGGATAAAATTAATTTGTTCTATTTTTGTTCATTATATCAAATTATATAAAATATATACTGACACCTTTCCTCTTCGAGCTTTCCGGGTTCCTTAGAGGTTTCTGCGAAGCCTCGCCTCCTATCAATAAGGTAAAGATAATCAAAGTATTCAAGAAAACTAGGTTACAATAATCTTATAATAAGTCTCATAAATAGTAAGAATATTAATCTCTGAGTGGTATCTTTATATTACAACATCTGGTTTTACTCGGAAAGGTAACATATATTAAATATTCTCAAAATAAATTCTTATTATTACAGTTATTATTTTAATAAAAAATATTACATATTTATCCAATTTTAAATATATTAAATACACCTAATTTATATTTTTAAACACTTCTTTGTTTTGAAATATGCTTGAGTCTTTTCTATTAATAAAATATGATTTTAACATATATCTTCTGTATAGTATGAGGTTTCCAAGCTCTTCTTATGGTATCTGCCATGTGCTTCCATATGACTATATACTACATTTATACATTATCATGACCTATGTAGGAATGTTATATTTATTGTGTTTCTCGTTATAGTACTGATTTTCTTCTAATATCACATCTTATTTATTATTATAATGTAAATGAGATATTCCAATTTACTATATTAGTTTTATATTTATAGTCATGGATTATACCAAACTTGAATTATAAATATATTTGTAAGTATATCTCATATCTAGACTTATTCAAAGATGTCTTTTGCGTTCTTTCAACTACAAGTAGTTAGGAAAAGAACATGTGTAATATAGTAGACTTGACTGTTGTTACTGTTGTTGTTGATTATGATTTAGTTAGTTTGATTTGTTGTTGTTGTTTGTCTGTTGTTGTTGATTGATGGTGGTGGTTCGTGTTTGCTGTTGTTACATACAGTAGTAATATTATATTATCTAAATTTTTCGTGTAACGGAAAAACGTGATATAATATCACACTACTATTTCATTCATTATTATTTTAATTTATTTAATTTACATTTATATTATTATTATTATTTTTTATTATTAATGTTGATTAATCTCTATCTGTATTTAGTAGTTCTCCCGATTATTTCGTTTTCATAGAATAATTATTTAGTTTAAACTTATGTATAATATATATATCTATTTAATTATTATAATTATTATTATTATTATATAATCTTTTAATATTCCATTTTAATTAAGTACTTATTTTCCTTTTTTAATGAAATATTTTAAGCTACACCGGTTTGCTACATACATGCTAATAATTAATAGAGGGAGGTATAGGTCTCTCCTTCCTCTGATATTGTTATCAGTTCTTTATTCTTTTTCTTTCAAAATTCTCTTCCTTTTATAATTATATTATAGTTATAATATTTTTACTAATAGATTATATTAGTTTAGCTATGTACATGTTGACGTAACTTTTGTTTCTGAGGCTCTTTTATAGGAACATTTCCCTTTTAAAAGGTTATAAAAGATACAATTAAAATTATACATCAGTATATACATCGTCATCGTGAAGAGGATGTATGATTGTAATGAGAGTGTGACCTCGTGGTTTTAGCGAGGACGTGTTGAGATTGGTTAGATGTTATAATAATAGCGATTTTCTCTCGGTATTATATGTATCAAGAAATCTAGCAAATCGTGCGGATGTTTCCAGTAGATACTCAGGAATTCTCACTCCGCACTTGGATTGTAAATCGAGTAAAATTTCACTGGTGACTTTCAGATGTACACAATTTCGTTAATAATACGTTTGCTCTTTTCATGGGATTGAACGATGCTCTCGATAATAGCCTAAGAATATTACATAGTACTCCGCCATTCGTAGACTTCGTAGTTCGGTGATGTAAGAATAGTCATGTCAAACTAAACGTTGAAGGACTATTGAATTTTCATAACTAATCTTTTAATATAACGTTCCTGATCAAATATATGGGGTTGCGTCTATGTCATAGGACACTATTATGACATTGCTACAAACATTAAATCGCATTTCTCTCTAGAAATCTAAGCTCACCTTCAGAATCTTCTCTCTTTGTGTCCGAACGATTAAATAAATGTCTCGCACATATATATAAAGACTCTCATCTGTTCGCTCTATATATATTAATAATTCTTCTGTATGCATATCTTCAGAATAACAATATACTTGAGCTTTATTAGATAAGACTCTACTGCAGCTCTGAGTAGCATTTTCTCTTAAATACGAAGACAAAGAGACAGTATGGACTTGTTGACACAGTACTGGGTGCTTTTACATTATTGATACATAATCTCTCTCTCTAACGTTCTCTATTCTAGCCTATCAAGGTCTTTACAAGTCTGTCTCAATTAACAATGCTCAATATACTGAGGTCCTCTCATGTGTATAGGGGTATATTCAATGTACTCCAAAACGTGATATTTTGTATACGGCTCTCATCGTGCTAATATATTGATTGTTCAATGGATGGGTGAGGTGGCGGAGAATACTTTATTCATTTAGTATTTTCGTCTCTTAACAAGCATTGGATGCATCCTCTAAGAGTTTAAGAAACCCCTAGATCGTATATCGAGCAATCGCCTAAACAAATTTACTTTTCTGACAACGGACGCAGTTGTGATCTCCTCAGAATGATAGGTGATTGCCACGAATCGTAGTCTTTTCTCTTGGTAAACTTATACACATCTGCTCATCAGCAAGTGCTCTTAATGGTACCAGATTCCTGTAGGGCCCACAAACTATGACCAACAGATGTAAAACCGTGTAATCTCATTCTAAATTTATGATAAATCTGCTTCTTCTACATATAAGATACCATCCTGCACTCGTGACGATCAAATTTATACTTTTTTACTTGTCGCCACCTTTATATTATTGATTACGTGAGCCTCGTGATATAGGAGGCCTTATTATGCGTTGCTATCTATCAGCTAATATAATAAATTTGGAATACGTAATTACTTGAGCTTTTGACTCTGGTGACGCTCCAGTTTCTGCCGATAAGGTGGGAGCTTGTAATCATATGGTGAAATGAGCTAAGTAGTTTATCATATTCTACTTATCTTTATCGACTTAAATCTTTCTCTCCTCATAATCCATGGTTCGATCGAGTACTTGTTCTCTGGTCCATTATACAGTATGCTATGAAGAACTCAAGTGCGTTAATCGGAGTGGAATAAATTTCTCAGTTCTTCATAATACTTAATCTACTCTTAGCTAATAATTATATTATACATTCAGTCTAGAATCGTTGCAGTGAGATACTCTTCGACGAGCAAAGCGAGCTTTTCTATCATAACGAAATGTGCGACTAACTACTCTTATAGGTTTCTCCTAACAGTGTGACAAAAAGATTCTTTTACACATGTGCAGTGCTATTGTCCAGAAGAGGAAGCTGGGGAAGGCGAACTCTCTGTAATATTTCTTTGCTTACGCTGTTTCTTGACATTTAATTTTCTGGATAATAGAGGTCTCTAGATATTTTCGTTATACTGTTTTGGGAATTAACTAGCGGTAGTATAATTCTTATACCAACTAGCATAGACTAGAGGCCAATCTCTTCCGGTCTTCAGCTGTTAGTTCTTATAATCAGCTCTAGACTTCCAATACCAGGCTTCTGAGCATGTCTATAATGTGGGGCATGAACCGACTCTGTCACTACTTTACTGTCTTGCTGCTCGGTGTTTCTTAACGTTGTTGTGACCTTGTGTGCCCTGTCGAAATATATAACAATATTTTGATCAGGAGTGCATGAATAATAGAGTGCTCCTGAAAAATCAATAATATGATAAATACGTTTAATGGATAAAAGTGACGAGATTAGTGCCACACTGGATATAGAGTAATTTTAACTCATTCCCGATTGTATATATAGTATAAGAGTAGTAAGGTTGCTAATCTAAGATGCTGGTAAATACACTCCTACACTTACATAATATAATAATAATAATGGTAACAATATTAACATATATAATTAATAATCTTAATTACATAAATCTAACTAAATACTAATAATAATTTCACCATTCATGTTACTGCTGCTACGAATAATAATAATCATCATCATGATATCACAGTAATAATAACCTGAAATTCCGAAAATAAGGAAGCATCGCTCACTGAATTCTTCTAACTATTCAAAGCACTCTAATATGCTTCTTCAACATTGATATATTTATCTAAGATCCTTTGAAACCCTTTCTCAACTCACTTACATATTCTTTAGCACATCCTGGATTCATATCTCAGCTTCATTTCCCGATTCGCTCAAGATATCGATTTTTTCTTTATACGTTAGCCGTCTTCTCTGAGATTGAGATGCACTAACTATCGAGCGGATATTACTTTGCATCGTTATCTTGTTTATAAGTGAGTTATTCACTCCAGACACTGTGTGACTACTGAAGCGTGAGACATGCAGTTGGATGGTCGCTTTTGTGAAATAGTCATGACAAAGGCAATTTGTAAATTCAGCGCGTATATTATGGCACGCAGTTCGATCTTGCTGCTCTCCAGCTCCTTTGTTTTGGAGTTTTCTTGTTCACTCTGACCTTTCTTATGTTGCTTATATCATTATTTTTATTGTTAATTCTCTTCAAATAAGCACTAACACTCTTTAATTATCATAGGCATTACTTGTCTCTCTTTATTTATTTTGTATAATTCAATTTATTGATTGATTTTGCTCATGGTTCTGTCTATCGTTCTACTTAATTTCTTTAACTTTACATTTGATGATCATCTTTCTCATACATGTCTCATATTATGATAATAAATTTCACTTCTCTAATGCCGTATACTCGTACCTCTTTTATTTTTTTTTCTTCTAAATATTTAATTTTCATTATATCTTTCTCTCTTTCTTTATATATCTTTTAGTAGAAATGTTGTGTTCTCTATTATCTATCTCTCGTTTATTTCTATTTATCTCTGTATTTTCTATTTAACTCAGATGTGAATCTGGATAGAATTTTTTATCTGGGTGGGAGGTTTCGGATTTATTATCAATACCTTTATTTGAGTATATGTTAATATTTTATATTATATTCATTTAATAAATACTTCATCGTATAATAAATACTTCACACTCTCTTTTAAAATAAAACATTTTCTATTTTACCTATTACTTCTTATTTCGATTCGAGTTCTTCTTCGTTTATTTCCTGATTTTGAATTCAAATAAATTAACATCCTCTTGAGCCTTAATCATTTAACTCATAAATAATATGTTTTGGTATAATCTTCACATCTAATAAATCATATTACGTGTTGCTTATGAGATTCTTATTGCGAGCTCTTCATATAATAGAATAACCTTATTGGGAATTTATTATTAATGAGTTTATTTAAGATACTTTAATGTATGTACATTTATTTTATTATCTATTATACTCTTTCCGCAGTTTCGGTAGCTCCCTATGTTCATGTTTACACAAAGTTGAGCCTCATCCGGAACGCTTTAGCGTGATGGGATATTCTTACGGGATGGAGGTCAGGAAGTGAGCGGTGTGGTGGAGAGGGAACTACTACAGTATTCACCCCGGCTATATTAGAAGACAGCCAGTCGAGTCAAAGGCCAAAAGCACTTATAAAACACAGTCTTCACAGTACTTCAATCCACTATCAAACTTCGAAAGACTCTTTCATTTGATGAACTTAATCTTATTGCTGAGCGGCGATTGTTGGTGCGAATGGCTATGAATCCATCCTGTGTGTACCGAAGGTACCGCGTAAAATTGTTTTCGTGCTAAACCGTAGGTTTCAAAATCGTGACTGCTAAGAAAAGAGGATTTGGGTTTAACGATCCCGGTGAGGACCCAGCGAGTGAAACGATCACAGAGTGAACACCGATGGATGTTGACTTCGAGCGGCCTAGATACTACTACGAGGGCAACTCTGTAAATCGCGATCAACACAAGATTGGTGTAAGAGTGCGGCTCACACGTCGTTAGTGCAAAATACTTTCATCCAAGGGTAAGATTTATGCCTCGCATTCTGTCTCAGGTTGTTTGAATGAATGAGAGTATTTTAACATGTGTATGAGCAATATTTAAGGTTACACTGATCAGCAGCTGACTGATGGACATCTCGTCGAATGTGTTCTAATCGCTTATACCATTATCATTCTGAGCCAAACCGTATATTAATGATCACTAGTTTACGAAGTGCAGTTGATAATTACTGTGTTATGCCTATCTAGTTCTCACTGGGTGTTTCACTTGTCTGATGGAAGATTTATATACGGTTATCCTCTTCAGTTTCTAAAAGCCTTGGCGTCTGTGCTATTCTGCGTAATTTGCATTATTTGTTGGTGTAAAGTCGTTTGCATAGACGTGTTAACTCCTATATTTTACCACGAAGAATAACAATCAAGCAAATATGATATGACGCTCTGCTGACGTATGAGGAGATTGTGGTGTGATAAGATTCAACGAAAAAAAGAAATCATATGAATTTTTATAATAGTTAAATAATAATTACTATGAAAATTAAAACGGTTATGCTTGTTCATCATAGAATAATTTTATCTACAGGGGTCTAATTGAATAACTTTACATCGATACATGAAATAATGAGGATGATAATGAAGAAAATGTTAGTTCAGTATATAGGCATAGTAGTCTTGTATATTATGATGGATTATATACGTGACTATTATTTACATAGAAAGGGTTCATATTCGTAGACATTGTTATTGAAAATTCTAAAATAATAAGGAGGTGAGCTAATTAGTAAGTATATAATATTACATAACAGCCAGATTTGTGGTTATATCCTTTAACATTGATCGGGTGCTCGGCCAACGCGTGATATTCTAAAAAAGCGTAGAACACTCCGTTAATCTGTCAATATTGTGGCCTACATTTAAATATTTAGCAAATACGGTAAAATGCAAATACGAGATATATGAGATAGAGACAATTGATGGATAGTTCAATAATTGTGGTCACACCCCGACTAGAGACTATCGAGGCACCTTTTTAACATCAGACAGACTTCATATAAGAAACAGGATCCATTTCACTGCCTATCCTTCTGACTGCGCATCGAATGTTCAGTGTACGATATCGCATTCAGCTCTTCATAGCAGAGGGGATTTAGATTGGCGCCCCCTAACATCATCTCGTCGTAATGTAGTTCTTATAGGTTAATTCTTGGTTCTTATTTCCAGTCTTCACTTGTGAGTACAAAACCTTAATCCACAAATAGTCGTAGAAAGAAAATTTATCAGTAGAGAATTTTAACCTTTTTATGTGAGGCATACCAGAGAAAGAAGCATTTAGCTGGTGAAATCAGAGTCGTCTCCTGGAGAGGACCTTGTCTTAAGTGGATTTATAATATCATATATAAACGGTAGTCTCTTCCTGTGATGTGATGGTAATGATAAGTTAGAATTCGCAAGCTCTTGCGCCATCGCGAAAAACGTGGAGTAGTTACCAGAGATGTGATTTATTACATAAAATTACGCGACTGTAGACACAAACACTAGCCGTGCGTTCCTATTGACGTAAAGTACCCGAGCTGCTAAAGACCATCTTGATGGGCGGATAGATACATGACTTTATCTGCGGTTACGCCGCTTCTGAGAGTATATATTCTGAGAAAACACTATATGCGCCCCACGTTAGTAAAGAACTAGTGGAAATTTTTCTGAGATTAACCATAGGAATCGTGGGTCGAATTGAAGAGGAGGTCCTTGATAGTAGGCGTGCTCCACCGAATCGGAAATTCAGATACTGACAGATATTCGAGTAAGATTAAATTGCATCGTCATAATCTTTTGTTAATATGTAAACTCTCATAAGGTAAGAAAATTGACAGTAAGACTATGAAAATTCAATAGACGATTTATATGTTAGTTATAATCTCTTTAATATAGGTAACATAGTTGTAAGCACTATAGCTATTAGATAAAATTTATGTGAGGAGTTATATAATTTACCCATTTCCGGACACACTCGTCTTTTTCTCTCAAACGGGATAAAATGAAAAATTGAATCTAATGATTTGAGGATGTTAATCAACTAAAAAGATATCTATATGAGGGGGCCCGCGCAGCGCATATACTCGTATATGCTCTCACTCTCAAAATGATTCGAGCGGAATGTGACATCATATGCGGAGGACTACCTAGACTTGGTTATGTTTACTATCTACAAGCTGCTGAAAGGATATAATGGAATTGACACAGTGCTGCAATAAAAACAGATGGCTCTGGAAAACAGCGATAGTCGCACTCTTAGTGTCCGAACTGTGTGGGGGGGAGGCTGCCATGGATTCACAGGGACTGCAGTCGTTGAAAAGTATTCTGCTGCCAGCCTGTGGTTCAACTCGTAATTTTATTATTAAACTCAGAAAAAGAGATTTGCTGTTGTTTAACAAGTTATTATCCTTATAAATCTGAGAAGAACATGTCAACGAAGAGTAATACCGTTATTCTCAGAGTTCCTATAAACTACTATCTAAATACTTTTGCGACCAGTTTTTTATGATGTTGATGTACAAGGGAAAGACTCATTGCTTAGATAGTAAATCGATAAAGCGCGCACGCATTTCTCTCAAACCATGACACATGGACCATCTTTTCGTGCTTGTTTGAGGACAAGATGCAGACGATTAGCGTTTGTCGGAACCATGAAACAGTATATATCCTATATAGAAGGGGTGTTCAAAATTCGTAATCATAAAAACATTGAAAAAGTACTCGAATACTGGCGAGGAGAAAGAAAAATGTTTTATCAATATATTTAACATATGATTTGGAAACGTATAACCACAACGAGCAGGATCAAGGAGACGGTAAAACAGTTGTTGATATGGGTACCGGTACTTACTTTGAGCATGTTAGTATGTTAAAATGCAGCCGGAAAAGAGAAATTAGGAATGAACAATCGTGCGTAAGAATGCGGAACTGAAACGGCCTGGAAATCTTCGTCCATTTGATTTGACATGCTGAATACGATTCCGAAAAGTGTCCACGTCGACAATTTATAAATTATTTATTCAGTTTTAATTTCCGAAAACATAAGAAGAGACGAAAATCATAGTAGCCAGTTCATAATGGAAGGATTAAGATTTAGACAACACAATTTGTGGTTTCAGTTAACATTATTGGCAAGACCCCGGTGGCTAGTGTATTCTTACGGTAATGGCCCTGTAAAACGCCGCGCACAAAGAATCATTACTAAAGACAGCCCAGCATAATTTACCATTTAGAAGACAGTACCCTCATACTGCCACTGTGCCTTGAAAAGCACAAATGCCATGGGACTTGAAAGGTGATGTAGCTAAGGGTTCTCCCGTACAGGTTTCTTACCCTAGATATGTAAAGTTTGCTGGCCTGACATAGCCTGCCAGAGAGTTGATCTGTGAAAACTGAACGAGATGGAAGATTTCAGAGACGAGAATTTACCGAATGGTATAGCTCGCTCATTCGAAAATAGAGAGTATGATATTAAATCAGAAAATGGCAAATGCTCAAGTTGAAAACTTATGGTCTGTTGAATGCATCTCTATGCGTTATTCATACCGGAGCTAACAATAACTTGTTACTGTCACAATTTTTTTTTAGTACTAAAAATTTCGAAAGATGTCATGTGGCCTGCCACCTGAATGTCCAAATTAGGTGATTGATTTATATAATAGAAATATGTGTATGTAGTAAAATGCTAATCATGGCTTGTATCACACAGAAAGGCTTGAATTCGTTGTATTTTTTTAGACAGATGTTCTCTTTCTAATATAATACGTACAAAGTAATAATGTAGGATTAAATACCTCTGCATTATACTGTCTCGCTATACACTTGTTAAGACTAGGTATGTTTTTGCCGATGATTAATGAGACGCGATTACAAATATTTTCTTCCGTGCTTGTGAGAGGGAACTTGTGACTCTAAATTTAAAATTATTTTATATAAATGGAGTAAGATTTGCACATTTTCAAAGAATATGCAATATTTTATTGTACGATGTATTTGATTTTTGAACTGGTTTTCTGATAGTCAAAGCCCGAGTGATGTTCTACAAGCTACATCTATATAAGAAAATATTAAACGCTCGTTATCATTCACTTGTAAATAATAGTGTATATACACTCAGATGGATTTACCCTTGTTATGGTTATGATGTATAAGCATCAAGCTATTGACGGTAGAAATATGCATTTTGTCAGCACTCTCACACTAAAGAGATTCGTTTGGTTCAACCAATTAGAAACTATTACCCTCAGAATGAGGCAGTCAGATGGAGGAAATGCGATGAAGTAGCTTGCTACATTATTGACTAATACCTGGTGACTTAGGCAGTGGAAAAGAATACGTATAGTTAGTATTATCCATTAGTTCCATGTGTATGTAGTTCTATGGTCAAGGTCATTATCTAAGAGGCTGTGCGGTATATACTAACTGGATAAAACATCTTAGAGCAATAGAGGGGTCTCCACGTCCGATAAGTATATGAAGTGACCTTGCTGACAAGTAGATCATCATCAAAAGTGCAAGGGTTTGAAGTTTAGTCGAGCGGAGTATGCGGAATGCCGTAATGGAAAAATCAGAATGAGTCGCACGGTAGTGAAATACCTTCACGTCTAGACCCTTAAACACGAAGAAGAAAAAAGATACCGCGACTAATACTGCAAATACCGTATGTCCAACTAGAATACGGTAAAGAATGTACACAAATCAATAGACTTATTTGGTGATAGCTCTGTACGGCGGTCGTAGAGCCTTTTGAGTGTATTTACTGTACCGGTGCGACCTCCACACGACGGTGCTAACAAAATTTTATTACCTTAGATTTTACAATCGTCTGTACCCCATGGGGTTTCTCAAAAAATCTCCAAGGCCCTACGTAATCCTGGAAACTTTGTTAGAAGCGAATCCCTATCATCCCTGAAATACATAGCAAACAGTCATGATAATATTTCTGGGTGCGCTTCCGATTAGCGGTTTACCTCCTAAAACTTATACATTCCTGATTTTTTAACCTGGAAGATATAAAGAAGATTAACTATTTACTCTACTGTCGAACGTGTGCAAAAGAAGGTTACGAAGGTTTGTGCACTCACACAGAAAGACAATGAGAGATTAAGGGTGTTTACACAACACCCCGAACTAAAATTGGCTGTGGAAAAAGGGTTTACAAGATTACCAAGATCTTCGAAATTTGGAAATTCAAACCTATGGTCGGTTTGTTTTCACAGAATATCGTGAAAGCATTCCTGAAATGTAAAACTGAGGCTTCCAGGGTTCCCTGAAGGCATCACAGGCCTCACTGATCCTGAACTTGATGTTTTCATCGAGGCTTTTGAAAGAATTGAAGGTGTTAAACTAGATAAGGCTAATATCAAGAAACATCCAGGCTCTCCGTTTCATGTGCAAAGTTATTGTCTTAATTCCTTTGGGGAAACTATGGCGAACGTGCACCAATGCACAGAGGAACTTTGTCATCGCTCAATGTGACAGCCCGAGTCCTGGGCATTTGGCAAAAGCCAGGCCGATTATATTGGTGAGGGTCGATAGATGTAGTCGGATAACATGGCAAAAAACATATAGTTTTCTGTACGATACCACTGCTTATCCCAGCTTATGTAATGCACGTCAATCTTCAAGGTCTACAGAATCTAAAGCTATCGCTGCGTTCCACTACACGACGCTTCACGCTCAAGATCCAAATTGTACATAACTCATGGAAAAACTGGGCAGAGAAGACGAGGGTTATGTATTTGCCGACACGCTAAGCATGCACACCCGACTAGTTCGCATCTTTGTAGGCCAAACAAAGGCTGATCACTACAGTACCCTCGACAAGCCGGAAGGACTCTTCATTAGGGATTTTCAGAACAGACGAATCGGTGCTCCGCTAGGTATTAACAGCCGACAGTTTGTTTGAACTGGACCCTAGAATCTTATGCAGCTTCGATTTGCTATAAAACAACAATGGTGAAATAAGACATATCCTGAAAGCTAGGGATTTAAAATCATTGAGTTCAATACCAGTAAGTGATATTGATCAATTTTTACGGTATTTGAAAATTGTGTTCAGAGTACGGCCGCGACGCTCGATACAGATGCCTGAAAACGCAGTGCGGGCAAAAGGCTTATGGGTGCTGAAGAGCATTACGAAGCGATAAAAGATAAGGACCTAACAGCAATTGCGAATGTAAATCAATGTAGAGAAAAGGATGCGGCACTCCACTAACTTCATAAATATGGTTTTAATCTTGATGATTCAGATAAACCGTCTGTGCCAAATAGCATAGCCGGGTAGTCGACTATGAACGGGCAATTTAAAATCCCTTCAAATGACTTTTAGATGCTACTAAGACAAAAGAGAGAGGTAAGTCAATGCGATATTATAAGTGATAACATAATGGTAAGCATGCTGAAATAGAACTTCTAACAAAGTAGACAGGTTGCATCATTAATTTATATGTAAATAACACACTCGAACTTTAATATCAACATCCTTTCGGATAACTAATAGGGTCACTCATTTCTGAACCTTACTATTGCTATAACTATTTTACTCCTAATGTATATATAATAATAATATATATATATTAATTATGAAATATTATAATTGAATAATATATTATATATTCTTTACACACTCAAATGGAATACTCTATATAATTATATATTCCTTATTATTACCTATCACTATTATATATTCATAATAATATATTGTCTATCGTCACCGAACTATTATCAATATAATAGAGATTATATATATATACATATTACCTTATTTATATAAAATATAAAAGATTATATTAGTTATTTCAATATAATATATTATAAAACATAAGTATTAAGGTATATGTAATCTCTGTCTTTGGCAAATGTGTATTTTTGTACACAATAAACTGTTTTTTTTATTTTAATTCTAATGAAAGAAAAAATAATAAAGATATGAAAAGAATTAAAAAAAACTAAGTTCTTAAACTTTTACCCACCAGTAACTCTATTTAAATATTTTATTCTGTTTGGTAAAAATTAAATAAATAATCAATTAAATAAATAAAATACAAATGAAATTAAAAAAACTAAATAGGAGTGGATCAATAATAAATAATAAATAAATAAAATAGTGTATATAATAATCATTAATAATTAAATACATAATAATAATAATTATTAATAATCATTATTATAAAAAATGAAATACAAATAATAATAAATTTTCAGTATAAATAAAATAAAAATATCATAAAATTATACTTAATAATAATAATACTATATAAATATAATAATAATAAATAGCATGAATAAAGGGAAATAATAAATAATAATTGGATTACCACTTTAATCATGAGAGTATAAGAATAGATAAGACAACGGTCTAAAATAAAAATTTTGTAAGCTTGTATCTTTGAATGTGATGCGGAATTGTGCATTCATGTAAAGTTTTATTAAAAATACGATACCTATTAATGGAATTAGTATGAGAGACCAGAATCGTCTTCAGCGTGAACAGATCATGGATTCGACATCTGACCTCCCCTCCTTTGCTGCAGCCCGCTTTTGCAACTGAACTGTGTGAGTGTGGAACCACGACGTGCGATTTCCACTGAAACAACGTTACACTTTTTTTCCCCTCTTGTCCATTCTCTCTCTCTCTCCTTCTCTTCTCACCAACATGACGTGGTTTCGTCCAAGACTTTAGTAGAAATTCATGAAACTTGCTGCATCTTTCCTACGTCTTCGCTAGTAGTCGTATAATTGAATTCATAGTTTAGAGTAAGTATTTAAGTACTTATTATAATCGGATAGATCATATATAATTAATTAATATATATATTATAGTATATATATTATTATATATATATTATATTATATATTATATATATATATATTAGTATTAATATATTAATATTATGCGAATCTATTTATTGTATCATGTGTATGAACTGACAACATAAGTGGGGAAACCACATATATGTACACATATAAGATTGTGCGTAACCTATTCTTACTTTATTCAGTATATTATTTATATTTATATTTTAAATGTATTATTTTTATATTTATTTTTTTTATCTGTTTCGTATCGGGGATGAGGGTTAATAGAGGAGAGAGGCGGTCCAGATTCCCTCTAAGAGTATATATAAAAAATTCATTTCTTATTTACGTGCTATATTAAGTCAATTAAAAAGTCAATACATTCGGCAATTAAGGCAACATTGACAGTTAAATAATGTCACGTTAAACTTGATTAACTTCCTAATATACACAACTATCAATATATATCACCACTGTATTTATTCTCATGGTTTCCAATATTTACGTAGAAAGCCTTAATTTGATCATACTTTATTAGATGATTTTACTTAGTTTGAGTAATATAAGGAGAGATTATATTTAGATTCCTATACTCGGTACTTTAGCTAGGAATCTATATCATCACATTATTACACGTCCTTTAATGACCAATAGCCTACTATCGGCTTGCGTGTTAAATATTGAAGTCAAGGGTATAACATGAACAAAAAGGTGGGACTGCTACTAACTACTGCATATTAACCAAGCAGTAAATGAGTTGCTTATAGTATTAAGCAATACATTTTATTTTTTATCATAAATTCACAAATCACTTAATTTTTAATCATGTTATAAATTAAAAATAAATAAAGAATTATTAAAAAACTCAGAGCCAGTACATTGTATTAATATCTTTAGTAAATAAACACACTGAGAACACTGACCATAGATAGACCTTAGGAAGTTGAGCATATATATTCCAGTTGTGATCTCCGGCATATCCTGTCACTTCTCGGATAATCAATATCTGCTAGTACCTACTCTATTATTGTTCAAATCCAATAAATTAAAAGGATAATGGTGAAAAAGATGCCCATTAATTCTATATATGAATATATCTAGTATATATATATATAGTATATATATATTATAATTAATATTATATATTAATATTATATATATTAATATATATATATATTATTAATATCATAATATATATATTCATCTTATATATCTACTTAGTAATCAAATATTATTTCGTTTATTATATATAGTTCCTTCATATATACCTATTTCACACCACCCATCTTTAACTTTGAAATGTAATTATAAATATACTATTTTATTAAGTTTTTTCCCAATCTAGTACTTTTCAATATTAATTTATAAAAGATTGATATATATACAATATTATAAACACTTCTTGATAAAATATTATAAAATAATAAACTAGTTGAATTTTTTATCCCTTATTACGTCTGGCATAGTAGATATATTTATTTACGTCCGTGTCGGAGTGTAATTTGTTAGGCTAAATTTCACAGGTTTAACGCATAAGTAGCAGCTTGTTCACCGATTAATACAAGGAAGTGTTATGATGTTATTTATTGAGTGGTTTACTTTTATAGAAAATATAATAATAATTATTAATATTTAGAATATTATAACTTAAATATAAAATTCATTTCATATGATGTTAATACATATATCTCGTACCGTTGGTATCATCCAGAAAATTATGAAAATATTTTAAATTTTAAAATAATAATGATTATAACAATATTATATATATATATATATCTATTATAATATATCATATTTAATATTATTATTAATATATATATATATATATATATAGTATACTATATATATATATATATATTAATATATATATATTACTATAATAGTATTATTATAATATATATATATATATATATATTATTAATTTAATAATAATAAATATATTTAGTATTTTAATTATTCTATATATATTATATATATTAAGTATATAATATATTTAATATCATAATTATATATTATATTAATATCTAATATATATAATTAATTAAATATCATAATTCATTAATATTATATTAATATATTAATTTAATAATATAAAATTAATATATATATATATAATATATATTTATATATAGTATATATATTACTATATTAATATATATATATTAATATTTATATATATTATTAATATATTATATATAATATATATATTATATATACAATTATTCATATTATAGGAATTCATATTCTTTCTATATATAATATATATACATATTACATATATATATTTATATACATAAAAATTAATTAAAATATATAAACCTGATTTGTTTTTTATTTACCTTTAATATAATATAATACATTATAGTATAATATTAATTTTGTACAGATGTCATTTTAATGATATATTTAGCTTTATTTAGCATTTAGTTATTAGCAATAATTAACTAATTATTAAATTCAAGTTAATATAGTGAACAATTTAGGTCAAACTTTTGTCGTTATGAATAAAAACAATATTAATATAAATCAAGATTTATTAAATGTTATTTATTTATATTAATTAGGTTATTTATTATTACCATTTATGGAGAAATTTGTTTTTGCCAGAAATTTATTTATTAAAATAAAGCAATGTAAGTTTTAATGAAGTATATACTAAAGTATATATGAAGATTTATAAGCTATATTCATAAGGATTTATGATAGTATATATAATAAGAAAATACACAGGTGAAAAAATATAATAGTATAATCTTAAATTATGGCATGAATATTATCTGTCGAAGGAAGAAAATATTCTTGAAATATTAATACCGAGTAGGGCTAAGGTGAATGATATGTTAATATAATATAATAAGATACTCATATAACTCATTTGATTTACATATATTATCGAATAAACAAAGGTGCGCAAGAAAACCAAAGGACAGGTAAGGTAGGGAACATTTTTATGATATTATATGTTACTCCGGTTTTCAATCCACTGCAGTGCGGTAATTTCACTTTTAGGGATCGTAGGACCTTAGTTTAGGTTTAGGCCGCTTCTCAGGACTCTATGCCGCCTTAAAGGTGTTAGGCCTTACCAGGTTAGCTATTCTGTTAACTAGTAGTACGTACCTACTAACCCTACCTAACCTAACTAACCTAACTTGACTCCCTACTAACCTAACCTAATAGCTTAACGTTTCCTAATTCAACCGTATTATTTAACTCTTTACTAATCCCTAAAAGTGGTTTACGCAACGAAACAGTAATTTGAGTTTTTTATGCATAATAGTATATCATTAATCCGCTATGCTAAGGCGGAACTTAATAGCGGCTATATGACATAGGACGTTAAGATGTCAGAATAGTGCTACACCTATTACATATGATGATATATAATATTAATATTATATATATAATATATATATATATATATTATATCATTAATATATATTAATATTATATTATTCATATATTAATTAATAATTATATAGTAGGTATAATTAATATATATATATATAGTATATTAACCTTTATACTATAATACATAATAGTACTACCTTATCAAAATTCTTATTTCATTATTTCTTTGATCAGAAGGGCTCTTGTATCGCCATCACTGATACTATATGATATTGTATATAAGCTAGTACACTAAGATATATTTTTATATTCTATATTTTACATATACTAACAGATATGATATACTTAAAATTTTTAATATTTTATTTACCTTACTATGCTCTTACTTTTAACACACTTAAATATTCCTACAATATTTGGCAATTTCTAATTCTAAAAATTCGAAGCTGGAGGTATATATTAGCTCTGTTTCCTCAGTGAGGGATATTAACCGCTTCCTAAAAACGTCCCCTTTAGATAACAATAATATGTAAGAGATCTGAGGTAGCGATGCGCTTTGCATTCAGTAAATGAAATAGTGGCGAATTCAATCGAATATAAGTTGAATATGAAAGTTGCAATTTCCTGTTAATATAGATTCGATTGAGAATAGTGGATTTTTAGTACAAAAGGTTTTGTAATAACTTGGATAGATATCTTGTGACATATATCTTTCAATTTAGGATGCCAAATAATCCGTTCCAATGCTTTAAATAGAAAGTGTTATTGCTCCGATTTTACTTCAGAGTAATTAGCCACATTTTCATAAACAAAGTTAGGGGACTAGGTGTATAAATACGCATATTGTTATAGATAGTAAGAGCCATGATGTATATTAGTTAATCGACTTATAAGATAAAAGGGTAAACTTCTTATAATGTTACGATTGTTAGTGTTAGTCTCACTACTTATTTTAGAAAACAAATCATACATCTATAAAATATATTATTCTTAAATTTTTTTAAAGGTGTGAAAGCTCTTTTTTCATTTACAAATTCATTATTAATACGGATTAATTTTTATTGACATGAGCAAATTCAAATGTCTTCTATTTTGATAATCTCTTTTATATAGTGGAATCCATCGTGTAATCGCGGAATACTTAAATATTGATACTAACCGCTTATACGTGTTCGCCAATTGATCAGCGATATGGATATGGAAAGGGATAAAAGACATTATAATAATAATAGATATTAATAATATATATATATATATATATATATTATATAATTACTATTAGTATATATCAAGTTATATCTTTATGATACAAGATTAACTCTGAAAGAATATATATCATAATATTATATGCACTTACGTTATTATTAATATATATATAATGTTAAAGAAACAGACATCTTCAACTTAATGGACAAGGTACAAGATTTACTGCGATCTGGTCACCCTTCTCTGGGATTTGAACACGTTTGAACCAGGCCTGCGGCGGGAGCATCGGGATATTCGTTAATAATACTCGTGAGGGACAATATCATTAATGGCTTTTATTTGATGACTCATCTACTCGATATTTTATATGTGCGGTCTAGAATTATAAAATGAACCCATATTTTAATAGTTTTTCTAATAAATTTCTCATGAACACTCCGGGCAGAGGAGCTTGTTCAAAAGAAGAACAATGACCCTCTACCTTCGAGTTTTACTTTATGCTGTGTGCTTGCCGTTTCCTTTAATGTTTTAC
>JABUQX010044232.1:40000-45706 GCA_015478945.1 Trachelipus rathkii | reverse complement strand
AGAGAGAGATGCTAGCTTCATTTATTCTTAATAGTTATTTTTCTTTTTAATACGAAAAAAAATGATTTTTTATGATTATTGTTTAATTTTCTAAGCGAAACGCGATTTTTCCTTATTAATTTATTCAATCGTCCCACAAAAAGTAAAATCAACCCCAGTTCCTGAAGAAATCCAACATTCAACGCTTTTCCTAGAACAACTTTCAGTCTCACCCTCTTTGGAGTAGGAAACTTTAAAGTTGAAAAGACCTGAAGAAGTGAAAGATTCTTTTTCCGCATTTCTAACCACTTTTTTCTTCCTGTAAAATACGTCGTGCTTCAATATTTAGTAAATTATAGCCTTTCTCTCTTTGAGTGAGTCTATATATATATATATATATATATATATATATATATATATATATATTATATATATATATATATATATATATATATATATATATATATATATATATATATATATATATATATATATAGGTTAGTTAGTTTAAAATGTTATACTGTAAAATACCTAACAACAGCCTTATTGTTTAAGAATGCAAATAAATCTGTTAAAACAACATCATTTCTGACGTTGTAAAATAAAAAACATCGTACATTCCAAACTTTGTTATTTTTTTTATTATTATTTTGTACTTTTCACAACTGAAATTTGCCCTTGATTCCAAAAAAGTATTCAATTTTAGTGTAGCTTTCGTTGTTTTTAACTATGTGAGGCGCCTAATCTGGAGGCTATATATATATATATATATATATATTATATATTATATATTATATATTATATATTATATATATTATATATATATTATATATATATTATATATATATATATATATATATATATATATATATATAGGTCTATATATCACAATTATAATCGGATTATAATATATCGAAATATCGATATATCGAATATCGATATTTTTCTGGCGATAATATCGAAGGCGATATGATATTTTTTTAAATATCGATATATCGATTTATCGATATTTTTTAGATATCGGGCATCCCTAATGATTTAGAATAGGGACTTAATCGTAAGGTTTCCAAGTTTGCAGTATGATAGCAAATTGGTCTACCTCAGTACAGGAATAACTTGATGGATGCATAACAGATCTAAAAGATAAGGAGGGAGCTGTAATCGTTGATGGGATGAGCAGGTTTCATTCCTTTTTGGACTAATTTTTCTTTCCTAATTCATTCCTTCTAAAACTAATCTTTCTTTCCTCATAATCCATGGTTCGATCGGCTTGTTCTCTGGCATTCAGGCTAGAGACCGTGCTATCGGGGTGGAAAATTCTCGTTCTCTCTGCTATCACTCTCGCTAATTTTCATTTCAGCTAGAAATCGTTGCAGGGATACCCTTCGACGAGCAAAGCGGGCTTTCATCAAAGGAAAGTGGGGCGCTAGCCTCCTTGGTTCTCCTACTGAAAAATCTTTCATCTCTAGGCAATTTCTATAAATCTGTCTTTCCTCCTCTTATTGGATCTGATCATTGTGTTGCTAAATTCTCGCAACTGAAAAGGCTAATTCTCTTCGGCCCCTCGCTCAATTATATTCCTCTATGTCTCAATACTAGCACTTCTCCTCAATGTTTGGGAAAGCTCTCCCATGTCCAACCTATTCCGAAAAAAGGAAGCCGCTCTGATCCTTCTAACTTCCGCCCTGTAACTCTAACTTGTATTCTATCTAAGATCTTTGAAACCCTTCTCAACTCACTTCTTAGATCATCTGGAAACTCATTCCGATCGAAGGTACGGCTCTCGTTGCACGAAGTCTACTGGCGTAATTATACTCTCCTATCTAACCGATTTATGGTTTTTCCGCTCTTCAGGAACTACGGGGAGACTTGCGTGGTGGCGATTGACATATCCAAACTTTTGACCGAGTATGGCACGCGTTCCTGCTCTCCCCAAGCTCCCTTCTGGGTTTCCTCCTTCTCTTTGCTTACTTAATGTCTAGCTTTCTTTCAAATCGCTTATATATCGGCTGTTGTTGATGGGGCGACCTTCTTTTTCTGTCAAGTCAAAAGGGTTTTCTCAGGGTTCTGTCTTATCTCCTACTTTATTCCTACTTTTCAATTAATGATCTTCTCACCTGCAACCTCTAACTCTATGCCACTCGTAATTCGATGACGTCGACCCTTCATTCTTTAATCATCATCTCATCATTCCATCATTCACTGCTCTTTTTTACTTCTAGAATTGCCTGCCGTCTTAATCTTTCGCGATTATATTACTCGCTGATGGATAGAAAATAACTTTGTGAAATTCAAATTCTTTAAACCCCAAATTCTACAAATCTCCCTACTCAAATTCTTCTACCTTTCCTATCTCTTTCGACGGTTTCTGTCGTCTCTCCTGTTGAAATATAAACATCCTTGCCTTAAAACATGAACAAAAAATGTCTTGGAATCTCACATCAAAACGGTTGCTAGGGGCGGCTCAATAGAACTGGAAAGTTGCTGTTTAGACTGTGAGACTTTCCTCCTTTTCTCAGTGCTCCAGCTTTCCAAGGGTCTCATTCCGCCCATGTTATGGAGTACTGTTTCATAATGCTGGGGAGGGGGCTCTAAGTTTCAACAGGCCGGCTTTTGGATAGGGGGGTTCGAGTCAACGGCAAAAAGGCTTATAAATGTTCTGTACTTTTCCGTTCACTTGACCCTCTATCTTTTGGCGGCGGCGAAGTGTTTGGTGCTTTATCTCTATCTTAAAGGTACCGCAGCGGCAGTGCTCGTGGGCACTTATCACTCGCGTACCACCAACTTTACGACTCCTTCGTTGCACAAGAGGTGCTGTATCTGCACACGAGTATTGTGTTGACATTGGTAACTCCATGCAAGTTTGCTGTGGTGCTTCCTTCTTTCTCACTACCTCTGTTCTGTGGAATTCTCTTCCAATCTTCTGTTTTTTCCTACTGAATTTAATGTTTCTCACTTTTAAAGCCTGTCGTCTGTGCTCATATCGCGTTAATTTTTGGCGATAGAGGGTGAACTTTTGAGAGTAACTGCACCCCCTCCTTGAATAGGGGTCTGCCGTGAGTGGTGTGACAACTGTAAAAAAAAAATCTTGTGGGCAGATATGTGGCGAATGAACTGAATCTCCTATTTCCCCCACCCAAAACATTACCCTCAGATGAATCATATGTCGCAACTACACAAATTTTGAACTTTTCAAACTTAAATTTAACCTTTGGACTTCTAGTACTCACACACAACAAAATCTACCATCGTCTTTACACAAATTCACATCATACAAGAATTGCAAATCCCTCTCATTCTTTCCACAGCAAAACAAACACAATTTCACACGCCACCACCACTCATCTTTCATACAGTTTCCTTCATCTTTCGTTTACAAGTCACACGCGAAGCAAATCAAATTGCCCTTTCCGTAAATACAATCCACGGCCTTCCCTTCTCATCCTTCTCACATTTTATTCTTGACATTTCATATACAGATACGATTTTCATTCATTTTCGCCGAAGGATAGAAGGGCGGTTACTGCGATCGCGACCTTCTCGAAGGCATGCATTAGGGCATTCTGGAAAACGATAAGTGTAGTAGGAAGCCAACCTAACCTACACCATCCCTTATCGCCTTCTACGAACGCAGGAGCAATACGATGTTGGGGCAACTTTTTTTCTCCCTACACGTATGGATATAAGGGATTGGGATGTCTGTAAGAATGACGTCTATAAGAGGGGTGTGGATATAAGTATGTGTATAGATATGTTGTCTGGAGGATGATTGTGATATGAACGCATAACAGAAAGGCGAACCATTAGGCACTGGAATGGCATACATACATAAATAAGCAAAATGGATAATATATATATATATATATATATATATATATATAAAATATAGTATATATATATATATATATATATATATAATATATATATATATATATATATATATATATATATATATATATATATACTATATTGATATTATATATAGTATATATATATATATATATATATATATAAATTATATATATATATATATATGTAAAATTATTTTATTATTATTATTATTATTATTTTATTGAAGTTTTTAAATTATTCAAAATTTTTAATATTTGGTTCAATTGATCGGCCGGCCAAAATAATCGGCGAAATTTGCCGATGACGATAATCGATATTTAAAAAAAATATATGCACCGATTTTGCCTATGACGATGACGATTAATCGTCCAACACAGGTAACAAACTACCCTCATGTAAGACCCTAGCGCCTCAAGACTTAGTCCTTATTACATTCACGTAACGATTTAATTGCACCAGCCACCTTCAGCCATTCACAACTTTCCTACTGCACTCTGCATATCATCCTTTCCTCTCAACCAACACATACCCTAAATATTTACTGCAGACACTTGTTTCAGCTGCTCACGCATCTAACATAACTCCACACTGAGGACTGTCCTCACTCACAACAATACCTTATCTCTATCTACGTTACTCAAACGCCTCTTTTACACACCTGCCAAAGCTCTCTCACAAATCCTCTTCAACTCTCTCAGATTCGCCACACAGAACCAAATCATCCGCATATAATAGGTAGGCACCCCCTCCACTCATCTCAATTCTCCATCTTCTAACACATTTTCCTGCCATCCCCACCTCGGAATTCTTTCATAACCCCATCCATATACAAATTGAATTAACCAAGGGAGACATAACACACAGCTGTGCTCACTCCGCTATTAAATGCCTAAACCAATCACATTTGACACATTTATTCTTACCCACGCTTCACTATTGACATATAGCATACTTTTGATTCCATTCAGAAGCCTACCACCGAAACCATATATCACTAACACCTGCATAATGCTTCCTATTAACTGCTATCATACGCCTGTTGCAAATCCATAAAACCTAAATACAATTTATTCTTTCCTTCTCTCATTTTCTCAATCAATTTGTTTTAAATGTAAAGATTTGACCCACACATACTCTACCACTTCCATCAACCACTTGTTCTTGCATCAAACAACCTCGCATTCACTCAAACGCACACATCTTTCGACCAAAATACCAGCTATATATCTTCCTACAACACTCAATAAACTTGTTCCCCTATAATTTCTAGTTCCCCTTTTCTCCCTGACCCTTATATAAGGGTACTATTACCGCTCTCCTCCAATCCCTTGGAACTATACCCTCCATAAACGCTTTATTACCAACTTCCAAATCCAATCAACTACATCTCGCCTCCGTTCTTGATCCATTTCACCAGTATTTCATCTATACCTGCAGATTTTACCTTCTTCTTCAACTTTTTCACTACTAGCCGCATTACCTCCTCGCTTACTAATAACCTCATCCCCAAAATACCTATTCCTTCTTGCACCATCAAACCCACACACATTCACTATCACCTCTTCATTACTGTTAATTTTGTGCAGATTTTCGAAGTGTTCTTTCTACACTCCCCTCACATCCTTTTCATGAGTTCCAAAAGCGAAAAGTGCAAAAGAGAAGAGTGCACCATTAAAAATGGGAGGTAATTTCAACACTTCGAGTATGCGAATACTCACTCACTCCCTCCCTCCCTCCCTATTCATTATTCTAAGCAGATTCTCCATATTCTCATTCTTAACTTTCGCGCTTCCTATTAACTTGTAAGTCCCCATGTTCATTTATCTCTCTTTTTTTCTCCCCCTCCTATGCATATTTTAGTATTCCTTTTTCCTC
>JABUQX010044232.1:25000-35000 GCA_015478945.1 Trachelipus rathkii | reverse complement strand
GACTCACGCCCCTTCTAAAGTTCTTGTCGAGATAACCCTAATCATGCATATATATAAATTGAATACCAAGGAGACATAAAACATCCTGTCTCACTCCGCTATTCATACTAAACCAATCACGATATGGGAGACCATGATTTATTAGAATCAGGGGTCTGAGTATTAAGTAATATCTAGAGCGTCACTCGCTGCTTCGAGGCTAATCTGAGAAGGCACTGGATATCGCAGAGTGCTAACACAAATAGTAAAGGAACCTTATAAATAGTGTACGTTACTTGTCTAGAACTCGGTGTACCTGGTTGAAAATAGCGTGGTGGTGCAATTAAATCGTTGGTGGAATGTACAAGCGATACTGACGAAACTGTCATCGCTCGGGCGACCTAGAGAGTCTTGCTTCTATGCAAGAGTATGCTCTTGCTATCGATCATCGTGCTGCACATAAGATTGCTAATAGATTACGCGAGCATAGTATTGGTATTTGGATAGAATAGAGTCAATAGATCTAAAGTTAATGTGGCTCAGATGGACAATCTAAGGCGCTCGTGCTATGGAAAGTGAGAACGAAATTGATAAATTGAGGCATACAATTCGATACGTATTAGACGACTCTGTATGTGGCTGTCGAAGAATAGCGGAGTCAACACGCAGGATATTAATTAGTTAAAGCGCTATGCATTAACGAAATGGTTCTCGGATCCACTGTGGATACTAGGAATTGAAATAACCGATGGGTAGTACGTTTGGTACTAACGCTGTCCATGACTACGTGATATTGTGTAGGTGAGTGTGATTACGGATGCACACCTGTGATCCGCCTGGAGACCGAAGAAACACAGTGGGATAGATAGTCAGAAAGATTACATGTTCTAGCAGCGATGACTAAATTGTGAGTTTGGCAGATACATGAGCTGATGTATATGTGAGAGAATGTGCTCGCATTACACTAGCAGAGCAGACTGAGCGCGGGCTGGCTTGCTAACGGGCCGAGTCAATGGTTGTGGCGCCACTGGGCCGTGGGATGACACCTACGACTTGACAGTATTACGAGTTTACCTATATAGTCGAGCGATCGGCGTACTGCGATAAATCCGTGAAGCGTCTCTGATGGTGTGGCATTTTATTATTCTCATAATAAGCTGCATATGCGACGAATTTACTAATTAATGGTACTAACAAATTAATGGTATCTAATTATGGTATAGAGATGGTGCTTTCTTTTCGACTTCTTCGTTCATTTTCTCAGTAAAATCTGCTCCTTCCTTTTATTATAGATTTGCATCTCGTATTCCGGTCATAACGGTTCTACCTTACTCCCAGTCTTGGAAATAAAAAGGAAGATGCACAGGAAAGAAAGAAAGAAGAATATATATACTATATACATATATAATATATATATATATAGGTATACATATATATATACTATTTTTAGTATATTTTCTTATCACTACAATCTATGTATAGGTTACTTTTAGTTATATTATATACCGACGTCATATATATATAATTATACTTTTTTTTTATTCAAGATACTATATAATAATAAATTATATATATATAAAATATATACCTAATATTTATCCTCTAATATTTATATTATATATATTATGATATATTTATATATTATATTACTAATATATATATATCATAACATATTATATATATATAACTATATATATATACCTACTATATTATATATAAATATAATATATATATATATATATATATATATACCATGAAAATTTGGAAGGTGTTCAATTCGTTCCAAAATTTCATGCCACACAGATGTCAATATCTCTGGTACTTCCGAAACTTTTAGTTCATTCTCCTTTAACTGACTATTTGATTTGTTATGAATTTTCAAAGAGCCTGAAATCTCAACTCCAGAGGAAACTTCTAGCACTGTCCTGACAATATGACTCGCATATTTATCTTGAATAAAATCTTCTAAATTGTTGAAAGTGAATCTGCAAACCTGAAAGGTAAGGACAAAGAAAGGAAGATTTTTAATATGCTTAAAATTATTATTTCTAATATAATTTATATTTCTTTTTGGAAACAACATAACTATTACTAACTTGGTGAATAAAATTAAGTCATAAACTTGATTAGGGATGGAACCAAGTTTTAATATTGGTACTAGGTAACAATTTTTTGGGTATTGATATTGGTAAAGACCTACTTATACTAAACACTAAAATAAAACTGCTATTGGAATTTAGTATTGTATCGAGTCTCGGTATCAGCCATTTTGTAGTATCGGTACAGACCAAACTGAGAAGTTTGTTATCACACCATCCCTAAATTTGTTCGGCAAATTAGGTGTGCAATGCCACTACAAATATTTCCATGACTTTTATGATAAGAAATTATACTTTTATAGTAGTGATGTACAGAGTAAAGTTTTTGGATAGAGTCAAAACTAAAACTAGTGCGGGATCCAAGTCAGTGTCCAAATCCGAGTACCGGGATTACGCAATTAAATAATGAAATAGAATAGTACTAAAACATATAACTAAATTCAAGCTCAACATCCACCCAGGTACGACGACTTAACGCCCTGCTCAGGTGGACCCAACGAGAAAGGTCCTTGGGTAACTTGGGCCTAACGGCAAATCCGCTGGCTGGCCAGGCCTATTGCGGTAACCGGAGTTTTCCCCATTAGCAGCAAGCACGCTGCAATGTACTCATTAACGTCTAAGTGGGACATAGCTAGAGATTAAATAGAAGAATAACTCAGCAATTCTCGTCGCTCGCGACCAGATCTCGAATCCTGGGCCCCTCGCTTGCTAGGCGAGTGCTCTACATCTGAGTAGGAGCGCTCATAAATATAATAAAATATTAAAAATAAAAATATATATAAGTGATATAAAAAAAATAATTAGTAAAAATATTATTATTATTATTTATCTTTTTGCATATAATAAATATAAGATAAAAAAAATAGATTTTAATGACTAATATTCAATACTTAAATAATAAGTAGAGGTAGAATGGTTTTAATGTTATAGTAGAAAGTGAGGACATTGGGACTCGTGTTCTCTAATGCTCTATCTAAGGAAGCTCACTTTTAATTTTTTTTAATGTACATGGACTGAAAGGATGTCCAATAGATAAAAGAGCAATTATATATTAAGACCCGCAATCTATCGGGGCCACGTTTCGCGGTTCTTGTGTCAGTCAGGACAAAAGGTAAGTATTTGTTTTATACGTAATTGAGGACTGGAGATATGGAGCAGAATAGTATAACGCGCATTTGCGTCGAAGCGGTTGCCTGCTTAATTGTTCTCCGCTGTATGATTTGGTTATAATTGCCGCAATGAGTGAACTCTGTAGAATCGCTCTCTTTGTGAGGCTAATGGATTGCGTACAGTAACAGAATGACTTTTGTCCTTCTATGGGCGGTGTATAAAAGGAGCGGGCGTTAATAGAAAATAGACGCCACACACCATTCACTATCACTCTTTCATTACTGCGCAATATTTTATGTAGATTTTTACGAAAGTAAGCTTCGTTTTAGTCTCTAAACAGCTAGCTAAGATCTGGTTGTGAGCTGAAGGAAATGTTCCTACTGCTAGTTGAAGTATATCTGAATTAGAAGTGAGTGCATACTATTGCCAAAGTTATTCTCGTGGAAGCAAGCAGAGTGTTCCTTGAGTTAATATTACATACCAATTTTTCTACCTTCGGCGGGTATCCTTCAGAAGGTTGCTTCCTATTCCTTGTAATGGTTACCGATTGCATTATACTCTCACATTTGTCTCGGGAAACTGTGTCTTTAACTCATCATGTGCTTTTGAATTCGATTGACATTGATCGCGCACACGAGCTGTTATTTTGATAGGTGATTGCTTTTTTCAAACGTCCGTGAATATGGCTAAATGGCCAAAAAGGGTTGGCTTGTTTTCTGTGTTGGAATATAGTTGAAGCGGTATATCAAAAAGTCGGAAACTATATTTAATGATTTTAGTACATTCAAGCGCTAATAGAGTGCGTGCCTCTAGAGTCTTTATAACATGAGTTGTATTTGTTTAGATTACTCTTGTAGACCTGGGTGCTTAGTCATCGATCCATTTCTCATCATCCAGCCTAGATCGAGTCGTGTGTGGGAATTGAGAGGTATAAGACCCTAAAATGTTAAGTACAATGTGCTATCATGTACCTGTATAACACTATGCTATTGACGGGAACGATGTTGCCTTAAAAGTGTTGCTGATGATTAATATGATGAGCACAGTGAACTGATCAATTAAAGCAAGAGTTGTGGCTGGTGCTGCTCAAGTTATGCATACACATGGATTTATAGATGATTGACAGAGATATTCAACATTGTTGAAATAGCATAACTGAATTTATGAACTCTCGTGGGCTGAGTTCTTGATGTGTACATTGTGAGTCAAGGATTGATTGATTAAGTCGGTTTGGGTTCATCGAAATGGTTTGATTAATACTTTGTTGGTGGTGGTACTCGCTTGATATGGAATATTTCGAACCGCTAGGAGTACCGAAGAACAAGTGGATTGACTCAGTAAATGGAATTCCCTCGGTATGGAGAGACACACTTTCCGCGAGTTTTTGCCAGAGAGTGCCAGAAGATTCTCTCCATCAACAGTAAACAATAAGAGGCACGCTGACAACATCAGGTGGTCTTATTTGAGAGGGACCGTATCAGTTAAGTGGGCGCCCTTGGGCGCATTTGACTAGAGTATCGACCTATGGTGAGGGTCGTTCGCAGGCCCCGTGTGAAAAAGTTCAAGCGTCGGCTATATATGACTGAAGACGTAGTAATACTCACTCAAAACGCGTATAGAAGGAGAGCAAGTAGTGCTCGAGCGCTTTTCTTTCTTCTATTTCGGCGCTATCACCTTCTCTACCTACTTTGTTTGTTTTTTCCAGTTGCATGTTACGACTTCACCTACAACACCCTCAGTCTTGAGGAACGTTACACGATTGTCGTGACCATGATGACTATAACCCAAAATAACCTCTATAAACTCTTGAACCATAAATTTCATAAATAACTTCTAATTCCTTTCCCGCCAGATTGGGGTGTGAGTGTTACTGCAAATAAAACAGAAACAGAACATATTTAACTAGAAACCACTAGTAAATCGAAAAGGAAAGTCTTCCCTCCCGATTTTTAACTACCACACAACTCTGTATGCTTAGGTACTTTGTGTTAAGGAAGTATTGACTTACACGACTACTCTACTCTCGAAAAAAGTGTGGTTTGCATTTCACCTTTCCTAGTCGATTCTCTATTGTCTTCTCCGGAACACCCAAGAACCACTTCTGTATTCCATCCCCTTTTCGTGGATCACCTATCCCGAACAATTCAGGTCCCCAACCTAGTAATCTGAGCCCCCATTGCTCTACTATCGCCTTACACAGTGAGAGCTCGTCCAGCACGTTAAAAAAATAAAAAATGCGCACCTCAGAAAGGCTTCACAAGACTGTGAAAGCTTCAAACAACACATGTCATGGTATCTTCATCAATGTAGGTTTTTATTCCACTATGAGTTTTAGCCCATTTCATCAAAACCCCCACCAATTCAGCACTCCCTATATATAGCACCTATTTTAATTCGGTCAGTCCCCTCCGCCACACACACATTTCTTTCCCATCTAGGCAACGTTTCATCACCTTACACGATGGGACATATACGTAACAATTCCTTACTTTACTCCGACTATTCCTACTTACTTGCGGCTTCATGTCAGTTCGAATTTCACTAAAACGCATCAATATAGAATGATTCCTTCTTTTTAATACATTGCATTTATTAACTCTCATGCTCCTCTTTCAAACTTAATATCTTCACACGCTATCCACAAACTTTCTTATAGCTCGGTTCCTTTAACTCCTCTTATTTTCTAGAAATTTATCGGTATTTCTCATGTCTATGAAATTACTAGGACTTTAAAGTGTAATACTTTGAAGCAGAGAAGGTCAATAGGGCTGGTACAATTGTACCTTGGATCTATACCTCTTATGGCCACATTCCATACGTCTTTCAAGCTAATATACTATTAACAACGCAGTAATAAAATACCCTCTCGTGTAAAAACAACCCATCCTACCACGCTCAAAGGCTGTCCTTTTTGTTTTCAACGCAAAGGATTTATCTGCACCAGTTACTAATTCCTAGCATTTCACAAGCTATTTGTCATACTCCTAATCTCTACTCTTTTCTCCAGCCCCTCGCCGCTCATTCGCCCTTTCACAATACCTGCACAACAGCACCTGAATATCCGTTCCCTTTTTTTAAACATATACACACACATTAAATATTTTCAAACAAAAACATCGATACTGTTCTAACTACATCACACACTAATCCACAAAATTTTTCAGCATTCACCACAACCAACTCCAGATTCTCCTCACTGCACCTAACCTAAAATCCTTTTTTTATCAACCTACTGACATCTACATTTACTTTCAAACCCATCTTTTTTACACAGCTCTCATTCCATAACATGCTATTCTTTCTGGCAATCTTGCAAACGTTCTTTTAGAGGTTCGAGCGGCAAAACCAAAACCATTTTCAAGGTCTAAAGCAGCAGCCCTCCGAAGCAACAATTATCTTTCCAAATAATCTCTTTCATTTAGTCTCAACTTATCCTTATCCGTATAAAAACACACCCCTAAACCCTCTCAATTCATCCATCTATACCACCCCCATCTCTCCCTACTATTCCCGTTCATTCATCGAATTTTATTCCAAATTTCAAATGTGCAAAAATAAGACGCATAATTGGTAACATACTCTCTCGCATCACTTCCTGCTATATTAAAATTTATCGAAACCATTCAGTCCTCACTCTATTTATTCTTACGAGCAAGCATTCTATCTAATATGACAGTACAAAAGGTACCGGTTTGATTTCCATTCAACGCATATATCAAATAGGACGGGACGCATTCCATCAAAAGTGCCTTGACATATACCTGTCCATACGCATGTTGCAGGAAAGTCCTAGAAACCTTAGCTTCTCATACAGGTTCTCATATTCTACTATCTCCTCATCTTCATTTCCATTTGTTCATTCATTGATGAAAGGATTCTCGAGGTGGTGCGACACCACTCTACCACTTTCTAGAGAGGCACCTTAATTATACATCTATTTCCTTTTAATTGAGGTGGAGAGTGGTCAACTTCGATACGGCTTTCTTCACTTCTTGAAACGAGAATTACCAGCAGACTCATACTGCGGAACATTTACTCGTGCTTGGGAACATTCTCTTCATATTAAACCTCAACCGTTTTATTCCGTATATAAGGTCGGTTTCTGGGCTTGTTTGTCCAGCGGTTTCTAGTAGACGGGGTGAGATTCCGCTCAGTTATCTCCCTTACGCATATTGATTCATAAATAATAACAAACAAAATTTCCGTACAAAATATCCAAAAATAAAAACATTTCCTTACCTTTTTCAAAAATGTAATAAATTGTACTTTAGAATTTTCATCGACTGGAACCGGTTTTGCCTCAGAGTTTACCATTTTCTTCAGTTGGCTGACCAATTTTCTGTCAAAAAATATATATCTTAACCTAAAACTGTAAAATAAAAATGTACTAAAACATTCACACTAAAATCACAACTTTCTCTACTAATTCTTTACATCAGTATTTCTACATGAAGTTATATTAACAAATATGTGTTTCAAAAATAGTTAATTTAATAGAAACTTAGGTATTTGCACAGACAGCAAACACTGTTGTGTGAGCTTTTGAGGTATTTCTTTATTATCAATTTTGATCCCAAAAAATCGGTTTTGAATAATGATGATTTTTGTTTATGTTTTTAATTCGTTTTTTAAATTTTTTTTATGGCTTCAACTCTCTTGCCACAATGACTAAAATCCCCCAATCTGTGATGTCTACTTAACTTCAAACATCACTAACTACCCTAAATTAATTAACCTAAATTAAGAATCTGAACACCAACTGAAAAGTCAAACTCTTCTCTCTCTGAAACCATTTTTTGTTAACTTCAGTGGTCACCACTATCAATGATTTTCCTTTAATTTTAAAGGTACAACTATTCAAAACTTAGTGAATTTATATCCTTATTTATTCTACTATAATCTTTTAATATTACAATTCGTGTATGCCACTTATTCATCAAGTAAGTTTGAACCCTAATGTGCCGGTAATCTATCTCTATAATTAATCATTACTTCAACTTGTTTACTTTACCTCTTGTTCAAACTTATCTGTCAAACTTCTCCCTCTTGTCCTGAAAATTATTGGTGTTTCACTTTCTTTGTAATTATTTTTTTACAAGAAAAACATTCATTCACTCACTAAACAAACTCTTAAGATACTGTCTCATTTGAAAAGAGTATGTGACTCATATTTTTATAAATTAATAAATTGGTATTGGAGTATTCATGTTATAAAGGTTTAACAGGCTACCAAGACTTAAAATTAAGGTTCTAAAATAAAATATAACATAAAGAGGGAGGGGGCAGGTTCTGTATAATCTTTGGATTCCTGCTCTTCTTTCGTTACATTTCTTAGAACCAGGGTGGAGACCTAAATAATTAATATTAGACCATCTTAGCAGATATAATCATTTCACATTAAGTCACCTTTCCGTAAAGAACATTCATCATTTTTCTTGTAGAGCTCTGGGCAGAATAGGGTTGCATTTGCCTCAGGCGCCTTAATTTGGCCGACTAACATGACATTAATAAGGGTAGAATCAGGACCATCCTTTTCCACTTTAAAAAAGTTTAAATAATAACATAAAAAGCAACCTCTTATCCAGTTGTTCTAACCTTAACAACGGTAAACATGAGTAAACCTAAATAGCCAATAAATGAATAAATATAACATCGAAGCACAATAAATAAAAAAAAAAAAAAAACTATATAGTCAAATCAAGAACTTTACAATTTACAGGTAATTTATCATTAGTAAATTAAATACAATTTACTTATTTATTATTAATTTATTTTATTTATTTACTTATCTTTGACTTATTTCTCCAAATTCACCATAGTGATTTTAATTATTATATGATCCAAGGAGAAGGTGGAAGAAAGAAGAAAGAATTATAATATATTATTTATTATAATTAATTATTATACATGTTAACTATGGTGATTATTTTATTATTATTATTATCTTTATAATAATATTATTATTTATTTAATATATTATAAATATTAATTATTATTATTATTATTATTATTATTATTATTATTATTAATTGATATTTTTTGTCAAATAAAATAAAAAATACGGTAATAAGACAATACATTTTGAAAAAAATTCCTTTCTCAAAAGTATTCGACCCTGTCAAGAATTATCAATTATATAGATAGTTTATTAAAGTGTTTTCAATTATGATATTGTTTAGTGAGTAAATCTGGGTTATTGTGATTATATCTAAAAGTGGTAGGATATGGATATATTACGTGTAATAGATCATAACTTACTTCTTCTTTTATTTATCTTTATTATTTATTTCTTATTATTTTTATTTTTTTTATATATATACTGCAGTGGACAGCACAGACTATGAGGAAAGCTGACCTCGGGTAATAGAACGAAAAATAGCGATAGATAATCCATCTCTATTATTAGTGTCTATATCAATCTTCTGAGCGGGGAATTTCATCTAAACTAATAAAACATTCTCTCTTCCTCACCAAGTATGAGCTTTTCCTTCATCAATTTCATCTTGTGATAACTTGCACCTAGGACTTATTGGGGTCGCGATATGTGTAATTCGGGTTACTCGCGATGTTTTACTTAGCATTAAAGTTCATACTCGAGTGTTATGCAAATTTACTTGAAACTATATATTTGGGTTATTTATCCTTAGCTCTACTGTGGATAGTATATCTACGAGCTCATGTTGTTGGATTGCACTCTTGAACAGTAACAATGGCTTTAATATTCTCACATGTATAAATTATATTAATCATTAAAATTTTGATTATTTTTTTATTTTGCTGTCATGTTTCTTTTTCATGCGAAGCAAGCACTA